>RJWM01024368.1:0-30742 GCA_004363535.1 Dasyprocta punctata | reverse complement strand
ACTGTATTGCTGGGTACATTAGCTATAGAAAAAGAAAATTAATATTCCTGAATTGATAAACCTTGCGTGTCTATGTCTGTCAATATGATCAACCCCTATGAAGGTAACAATATGTAATATTGTAACTACTGTCAAACTTCAACCACCTCAGAGTGTAAACCTACAGTGTAATTGTATCAGATCTGTCGTTGTTGTTGTTGTTGTTTGTCTTTCATGCTTTTTGTTTCTATCTTCTGTGTCTATTTTCTCTTAAATAAAATAAAAAAAATAAAAAATAAACACCTTCATTGAGTTAGTGGTTGCATGAAAGATATTGGTATAATTTCAGTGATTTATGAATAACAAAAGAGACCAGGTGACCATTTTATATATTGTGGGAGAGACTGAGTAAAAAAAAGTATAAGTAAGCATGACAAGTTTTGCACCTTGGATCATTTCTTCCCCAACTAGCAGTGTGTTACATTTGCTCAGCCTATAACAGTGATGATCAGTCATGGTGCTCAAGAGAAAAAACATCAAGGGTTTACAAATGAGTGCCTTCAGCCTTTTTTTTTAAGAGCAGAATATATTTATTGAGAGAAAGGAAACTTCTGTCCAAAAGGGAGACAGAAGGGGTCCTGGAGAAGTTGCCAAGGATCCTGCCTTTTCCAGGGATTTTTATAGAGCAAAACCATGAGGTGAAGTGGGCCCAAGGTGGGGAAAAATGCGAACTTGCAAGGCACGGGGGTATGAGGTGGGACAAAACTATGGTCAACTGGTAAGATTACAAGTATAATTGCTTAGGTAAAATTGATTAAATCGGGATCAAATGGGGAGGTGAGTCATTTAGCAATCGGGCATGAATATAGAACAGGGTCTTTGTTGGTAAAGGTTTGGGTTAATGATTCTTCTAGCTTCCTTAAGGTGATTGATACCTATCTGGAATATCAATCCCTGATGTTTATACTTAGGGTGTGGTTGCATTTGTTTTGCCTTTGTCTTGAGATCTGGCAGTGGAGGTGTCTGTCTCCTTCAAGGTTGCCAGATATCTGATCTTCTGCACTGGCTCTTACAAGGGCCTAGCACTGTCTGACTGCCTATAATATTTCTAACTAACTCAGCTGCCTATAACACTTCCCACTCTGAAGAACTACCCTAAACTGCCATAAAGGAGTAATGGGTGATAACCAATCTGGTTTCTTCAGGTTGAAGGAGGTCATAGTTGTTAATCAGCAGTCAGAGATACTCTACAGAGGGTCTATCTAAAGATGAGTGCCTTCACTTTGCTCACAGAAACCCATGTGGAGTAAGGAGAAGCAGACAATCTCAGCCCTGCAGAGCTTTCTTTCTCTCAAGATCCGGTAGACATACCTGGTCTCCCAAGCTGGTAGACAGATACTGGCTCTTGCTGGACTGTGATTACCAACAGGCTGCGTGAGGAGTTTGCAGAGATGAAAGCACGGAATGATGAAGTGTAGGAAGTACCCCACTGTCCATGATCTCTCGGCATGTGGTTAGGAAGAGAAGGAAGCAATGTGTCTACTCATATTCACTGTCCTACAATGAATTTTGATAGAAAAATTCATTAATCCTTCTATTTTGAGATTTCATTTAATCATTACAACTTTGACATAAAAATCATTTTCCCCTTCTATAAAAAGGATACCTTCATTATTGGCAGTATTGAACTACTGAGGGACATTGAAGTCAGATAAGTCTCTCTAGCCACGTTCTGGAACACACTGGCCAAAGTGCTCCTGGTGAAGTTCATTACTCAGTCACCTTCCAAGGGCAGAGTATTGTCTAATTTCTTAGATATAATCTTCAACCATGCCTTTGACTTTTGAGGTGGTTTTAACAAATTTCTGTCAATCCTTCAGAGAATCTATTTCCTAGAAGAGAAAATTGAGTTTGAAAGAGGGTAATTAAAGCAAAGATAAGTGCTTTCTTGGCTAAACGTTCTACAGTGCAGTTGTGAAATTACAGCATCTTGAGCATTTAAAAGGGCAATAGATTTGGACCCACCCTGTCTTTACTTTTTTTTTTTTTTTTTTTTGTGGCACCAGGATTGAACTCACAACCTCACGCCTGCCAGGCAGGCACTTAAGCCACTGAGCCAAACTCCTGGCCCTCCACTCTGTCTTTAAAGAAAATTTTTAATGCCAAAATATAGTTACAATACTGGTAGTGTGTATAAACTCCACAAAGTATTTGTCATAAAAATAAAGTATAATCTAACTATGCTGCTTGAGACAATTACAACATTCATAAGCCATTTATTCATAAAACATGGGGATGAATGCAGTTATAATTATAAAAATGTATTACTAAAGTCTTCATTTTTTTCAATGTCATCAATATATTTCTTTTGGCAATTCACACATGGATCTTGAATAAACAGTTTCTAGGGTCTCCATAAGCATAGAATGAAAGCCAATTCACTTGACCCAAGGAAGTACTCTGAAAATAGAGCCCAGGTTTTAGGAACAGACGATACTTATTTCTGAGCTGTTTCCTCCAGCCAGCTTTCCTTCTAAATAGCCTATTTTATTTTATACAAGGTATTTTTAGTGTTTATGACTTAGGAGGATTTATGTGTTGGTTTCCTGTAAGAATTATCCAGAATGTTTATCCTGCACATGAGTCACCTCTGATCTTGCAGGAGATCCTTGCTGGAGAATTTCTGCTACCAAGTAAAACCGGTCCATTTCCCAGAGCACTGGCCCTGGAGATGTGGGTCACAGGAACCCGGGCTCAAGTTCTGCTAGAAAAACCCTAACTGCGTGACACTGTGATACCGCTAATTGCTGAGTCTTCATCTCAGCTATGGAATGGAGATAATCTGGCGAGTGACCTGGGGAAGGCTCCCCTGTGCTGACTGTCAGCTGGTGGGGTCTTAACAAGAGTGTTTGTTATCAACACTGTTAATTCTTTTTCCAGATTCACATTCAAATTGTCAGCAACAGAAATATATGTGTAATACAGGAGAAACATTTTTAAACCGTTTAAAAGCTACTTTTTAATATTTTTAAATGTTTCGCTTTATAGGTGGTTGAAATCTGATTTCTCTGATAGACTGTGAAATGTTTAAAAGCCCTTACGTGTGTGTAGCTCTGGAATTTGGCCGCCAGATGTCAGTATGAACTCGACCGATTGAGGTCGTTAACTCTGAAACAGCAGGGTGTTTAAAACTCCGTGTTTTCCGATAAATAACACTGTAAATGTATGATGACCATTCTTTGTTTTTTGAAAGATGATAAAGGCCAATATCTTTGACTTTGAAAGACGTTGGACCACATATCCTGGATGGAAAATATACAAACACATGATTCTGAAAGTCCTGTTTTAAGAAAGTTGGACACCTTTCCCACAAATGAAAAGTGGAACATGTTAAATTTAGCAATTGCTCTTAAATTAAAATATTACTTACATGATTATGAGTTCTAGTCTGAGTCCTCAAAACTTATTCGAGAGAATCAGAGGCCATGTCTGACACACTCTATATTCCACAGTGCTTCACATATTTAGAGTAATTTCCATTAGAAAGTGAGATAAAAAAAATGTTTCCATGTCTGTGAAACTATGAAACAGTAAATTACTATAGAAAGTAGCCCACATTTGTTATGGTCATTGCAACAAAAACCTCCAGAAGAATTTCATTCATAGAGGGCACTATTTATTCAATAAATATTTGTTGAACATCTGTTCTTATATTTCTGGCAGATTTTAGGTATTGAGAATATAGCAGTGAACAGCACAGGCAAAATCCCTGTCCTCGTGGAGAGGGGAGGAGAGGAGAGGAAGGGGATGAAAAAGGAATTGAGATGTGTAATGTACACATACCAATTTCTCACCATGAATGTAATCATTATGTACTACAAACATGTACTAATAAAAAAAATTGGGAAGAGAGACAGGCAGAAAACCAATCTATTGCTCAATCAACATCAAACAAATAATGTAGTATATTAGAAGATAATAAGTGCCACAGATTTAAAAAGAAAGAAATACCTAAAATATGGTAGTTAACGTAGGTCCTCTTGGAAAGAGAGGCAAAGATTCAAAGCAACTGAGGGGTAAGCCCTGGTATGCCCTGGGCAGAGTGTTGCAGGGGAGGGACCAGCAAAGATGTAAGTGGAGGAGCAGCAAGAGGACTGGTGGGTGCAACAGATCTTTGCAAATAGCCTCCCCCTGTCCCAGGTTTGTCTTTTCATATTTTTAACAGCAGTTTTTTTTTGTTTTTTGTTTTTGGTTTTTTTTTGCAGGAAAGCCATTTTAAGTTTAATGAAATACATGTCAATTTTTTTCATAGATTATGGTTTTGGTGTTGTGTGTATAAATAATCCAGACCTAAGATTTTATATTAATTTGTCTTCTAGAAATTTCATTGTTTTACATTTAGGTCCATGATCCATCTTGAATTTCTTGGTGCAAGATGCAAGGTTTATATTTATACTCTTTTTTTCTGGTCATATGAGAGTCAGTTTCTTCCATTTACTACGAAGTCTCTCCCCTTTCACTGAGTTGCCTTTGCTTTGTGTCAATCAGGTGATCTTTGTGTGGGTCTGTTTATGGACTCTCCATTCTATCTCACTGGTCTGTTTGACTTTGCGTACTGCTTTCATTACTGTAGCTTCCTAGGAAGTCTTGAAGTTGGGTGGCATCAGCTCCGTAACTTGGTTCTTTCCTGTGGTGCTGTCAATTCTTGGTCTTTTCCTTTTCTTCATGCACTATAGAATCAGTTTGTCAAAACCTCTAAAATAGCTTAGTGGGATTTCTTTGGTATTTCCCTGAATCTATAGATCTACAGATGGTTTCTGAATAAGGATGGTTTGACCCATAATTTCTTGACTTTACAATGGTGCAAAAGCAAAGCACATTCACTAAAAATCATACTTCAAATTTCATTTTTTTATTAGTATTCATTTGCAGTACATGAAATTACATTCATTATGAGAAATTGGTGCATGGGCATGACACATCTCAGTTTTTCTCCTTTCCCTTCCCCTTCTTATTTTGTCTGCAGCAGATTCATTTATCATGTAAGCCCTTATAAAGCTATCATGCATACAGACTGAAAACCAGACTAATAGACCAAAAAACATATAAAACACATCAGACGATTACACTAAATTAAATACATTGTCTATGCTGGAATACAGTAACTTTCTCTCTCTTTGTCTTTTAACTGAATTTTATACTGAACTTTATTTATGAATTGAGTTTCTCAAATAAGAGAAACCGTACAATATTGAAGCTTGGTGGTCTGTTTCACTTCACTTAACATTAGGATATCAAAGTGCATACATATTCCTATAAATGACTCCATTTTTTTCTTCTTAATTGCAGAGTTCTGCTCCACTGTGTATAAATTACATTTTCTTTTTTTTTCCTTCTGTCATGAATGTCCATTTTTTTAGTTTATTAGTGCAATTTAGATATACATAATGGTCATATTCATCATAGGAAATTTGTACCTGTATATGATATATCTCAAAGCCTCTTTTTTCCTGCTCCCCTCCCCTCCCTTCAATTCCTCTTCCCCTCCTTATTTACAAAGCTTTGTTTCCATTGTATCTTTCTTTTATCATTTTTTCTCCTTCTTTCTTTTCCCCCTCCCCCTCCTTAGTTGCTTTTCTTTTGAATCATTTTTTTCTTCTGTCACAATATCTATGATACACTTTGGTCCTTATTTACATTTTTGGTTTCTCACACCAGAGGAACTATGTGATATTTACACTTGTGACTGATTTATTTCACTTAAAAGTATGATCTCAAGGTGCATCCATGTACCTAGAAATGTCTCAAGTTTATCCTTCTTTATGGTTGAGTGGTACTCTACTGCATTAAAAAACCCACAACTTTTTATCCATTCTTCCTTTGATAACCATTTGTGTTGTTCCCAAGATTTAGTTATTGCAAACTGTGCTGCTCTAAACATGGGTGTACATATATTTCTATGCTATGATGTTTTTAATTCTTCCAGGAATATATCCAGAAGGGGAATAGTAGGGTCAAATCCTAGTTTTTTGAGGAATCTCTACACTGATTTCCACAGTGGTTGCACCAGTCTACATTCCCACCAACAGTGCAGAAGAGTCCCTTTTTCCCAAAGTCTTTCCAGCATTTGTTATTGGTTGATTTCTTGACATTAGCCATTTTTTTCTGAAGTGAGATGGAATCTCAGGGTTATTTTAATTTGCATCTCTTGAATGACAAGCGATGTTGAACTTTTTTATGTATTTATTTACAGTATGTCTTTCTCTGAGAAACGTGTATTCATCTCAGATGCCCACTTTTAGACTGGGTCTTTAAATTTGGGGGTCTGATTTTTTTCAACTCTTTATGTGTTCTAGATATTAGTTCCTTGTCTCAGGGAAAACTGACAAAAAATTTTTTCCCACTCTGTGGATTGTCTTTGCACTCTACTGGTAATTTCTTTTTGCTGTGCAAAAGTTTTTTTTTTTTTTTTTTTTTCTTAATAGGATGAGATCCCATTCATTGAATCTTTGTATTATTTCCTATGTAATCCAGGTTTTTCTCATGAAATCTTTGCCTGCACCTATGTCTTCAAGAGTTCTACCTATTCTCTCTTCCGGCAGATTTAGTGTTTCTGTTCTAATATTTAGATCTTTGATCCATTAAATTTTAGTTTAGTGGATGCGGAGATACTAGATTTAGTCTTTGGCATGTGGAAAGCCAGTTTTTCTAGCACCATTTATTAAAGAGGCTGTCTTTCTTCCAGTGAACATGTTTGGCCCCTTTGTCAGTAATATGGTGGCTGAGCTGTTTCTGCATCTTCTAGTCTCTTCTATTGATTCTCAAGTATATATATATATATTTATATTATATATTATATATATAATATATATATATATATAGTGCAGGAATCTGCTGGTTTTATGATAGTAGCTATGTAGTATAACTTCAATTCAGAGATCGTCATGACCCGTGCTCTGCCTTTATTGCTGAGAATTGCTTCTGCAGTTCTAGGTCTCTTCTGTTTCCAAATGAATTTTAGGAATGTTTTCCCTAGTTCTGTGAAGCATGCCAATGATATTTGATAGGGATTGCATTAAATCTGTATAACAATTTGGGGAGTATGGCCATTTTCATCATGTTGGGTCTTCCTACCCACACACAAGGGATATCTTTCCATTTCTGATATTCTCTTTGATCTCCTTTTTCAGAATACTGTATTTTTCAGTGTATAGATCTTTTACTTCCTTTTCTAGATTAATTCCTAAATATTTCACTATTTTGGATGCTATTGTAAAAAGTATTATTTTCTTAATTTCTCTCTCAGTGGGTTTGCTGTTTGTGTGCAGGAATGCTCTTCATTTTCGAGTGTTCTTTTGTACCCAGATATGCTACTGAATTCAGTTATTAAATCTGTAAGTCTTTTGGTTGAGTTTTTGGGGTCTTCTATGTAGAGTATCATGTCATTCATAAATAATGATAATTTAACTTCTTCCTTTTTCTATTTTTATTCCTTTCATCTTTCTCTTGTCTAATTGTTGTAGCTAATATTTCTAGAATTATATTAAAGCAATGGTAAGAGTGGGCATCCCTGTTTTGTTACTGATTTCAGAGTGAAAGCTTTCAGTTTTTGACCACTTAGTATGACATTGGCTGTTGGTTTGTCACAGATGACTTTTAGTACACTGAGATAATTTTCTGTGGGGTTTTTACCATGAATGTGTTTTGGAATTTGTCAAATGCTTTTTCTTTAAGAGAAAATGGACACAGAAAAGAAAAACAAAAAGCAAAAGAGACAAACAAACAACAACAGTAATAAATCCAATACAATAACATTATAGGTTTACAAAGTGAGATGATTGGAATTTGACAGTGGTTATAATGTTGCATATCATTACCTTCAAAGGGGTTGTTTAGATTAACAGATCTAGACATGTAAAATTGATCTAATCATATGAGTATTAAGTGTTCTTTTTCAAAACTAATGCATTTAGTAGTATAGTCATTTTAACTATCTTTTGCATACCTATTTACAAATTTATGTCTTTTTCCTTTTCCCTTTCTTCTTTCCTCCTTTCCCCTTATAATACCTCTTGTTATCTTCAAAATAACTGCCCATACCATTAGGTACAGTACAATCAAACAAAATAGTACAGGATAAAACCAATGAAAAACAAAACAATGGAAGCAATACATAGTAAAACAACACTGATTACTATAATGCCTCTTGTTATCTTCTAAGCAGTTGCTTATATCATCAGTCATAATATAATCAAACAAACCAAAATAGGATAAAATCACTCAAAACAAAACAATGAAAGCAATATAGGGTTTCAAAGCAAGGTGATCAGCTATCAATAATGGCTACCGTAATGTGTTTGTTATCTTTGAAATAGTTGTCTATGCCATCAAATATAATAAAATTAGGCAAACTGAAATAGAATAAGACCAAACTAAACAGCTCAATGAAAACAATACAGGACTCAAATTCCAATGATAGATTAACATTGGTCACTGCCTTCCCTTTTTAGACACTTCCTCCGCTTTCATTTTTATAATATGTATTGTGTATTTTGAATCCTACTAACTCCTTTAGTTTTTTTGTACTAGGGAGATAACATGATGTTCACCCACGTGGCTCTGGGCCATTTCATCCATGAACATGATCTAAAGTTGTATCCATTTACCTATAAGAGGCTTGAGGTTATTTTTCTTTATAGCTAAGTAGCTTTCCATTGGATAAAAATGCCATATATTTCTTGTCCACTATGTAGCTAATGGGCAAGCTATCCCCACTTCTTTCTGGTTCCCTGTCACATACAGCATTGTTCGCTTTCCTTTGACTTTCTGTCTATGAACCCCCTTTCAAGTTTAATGTGTTTCTTGTATAAAGCATATTGGTGAATCCTGTCTCCTGATCCACTCTGCCTGTGTTTGTTTCCATTTGTGGACTGAGGCATCTATGTTAATGGTTAAGGCCAACATGCACTGCCTCGTCTCCGCCATGCCACTTTCCTGAAGTTGGCTGCCCACTTTTCCTCTCTACTCAATTGTCTACCCCGCTTGGCAATATCCCTCTGCCACTGTTTCTGGAGCTGTGGTCTTTTTTATCTCTCTCTAAAATGTCCTTCAGTATTCTTTGTAGGGTTGGCTTGGTGGTCATAAATCGCTTCAGTTGTTCTTTGTCATGGAAGCATCTTGTTTCTCCGTTAATTTTGAAAGATAGTTTTGCAGGGTACATCAATCTGGGTTGGAAGTTGTTTTCTTTCAGGGCTTGAAATACTTCACTCCAAGTTCTTCTTGACCTGATGGTTTGTGTTGAGAAGTCTGTTGTGATTCTGATGGGTTTTCCTTTGTAGGTGATCTGTTTCTTTTCTCTAACAGCTTTTAATATTCTGTTCTTGTATTGAATTTCTGGAATCTTGATTATTATATGTCTGGGTGTAGGTATACTTTGCTTATGGTTAGCTGGAGTTCTATATGCTTCACTTATCTGAAAGTCACTTCCTTTTCCCATGCTTGGAAGTTTTCTAAAATTATTTCTGTAAATAGGCTTTTAATTTCATTTGTACTGACCCCTGCTTTTTCACTCACACCTTTTATTCTTAAGTTATGTTTCTTTGGGTTGTCTTGCAGCCATTGTATTGTTACTTCCAGGTTCCTTGTTATTTTTAAGAGATCTTCCCTTTCATGATCACAAGCTGCAAATCTGTCTTCAAGGTTTGAAAGTCTGTCTTTAGTTTCTTTCCAGTGGTTTTGCCAACTTTCATTGGAGTTTTTGATTTCCTGGTTATCTCTTTGAATCTGTTTCATGTATTCTAAGTCTTTTTTGTATTGTTCATTCCAGGTTTCCCTTGTTTTCCTATGCTCCATTTTTTCATTGATGTCACCTTTAGAGTTGCCTAACAGTTCTTTTATTACGTTTTTCATTTCTTCTTTTAGTTGAGTTAGTATTTCTGTTCTAATTTCTTTTATGGCCTCTTGAAGTTGTTTCTTTACTTCAGTTGCCATCACCTCAGAAACTTCAGTTGTAGGACTCCCGATCTCTTCTGCATTTGCATCTCCTGGGCTTCCTCTACTTGGATTGGAGGCCAGATACTGCCTTTTGCTTCTTTGTCTTGACATATTCCTGGGTTCTTCTGGATAAATGGGTACTGGGGACCCAGGCACTCCTGGCTTTGGCCGCAATTTCTCTAAAGTGAGACTGATTCTTCTAGCCTGTGCTGATTATGGATATCTGATGGTTGCCACTGGGGGCGCTGTTACAGTGCTATCTGCTGCCTTTCCCCAGCCTGCCTGGGCTCCCAGATGGCTGCTACAGTGTGCACAGGGGCGGGATCACTGCCCACAAACCTGGGCCGGTGGGCTGGTCACCCTCGAACTCTCCACCACCACCCCTGGAGCGTGCATGGAGCTGCTGTCTCCAGACCAAGTTGGTCACCCACAGGGACCCTCTGAGGCAGCCCCCAGAGTGCGCACAGGGGCAGGGCTTAGTCTGAGCAACCTCCAAGGGTCTGCACCCAGCTAGGAGTCCCCAGCCCAACTCCAAGATGTCTCCCAGCCAATCTCTGTCCTTCATGGGAGGGTGAAGACCTCTGCACACTCACCGTCAGCCAGTTCAGTTCTCCAGGTCTTCTCCCTCTGTCCACTGCCACTGTCCTCCAAAGCTGCCTCTCTTGGCAGAGTCCTCCGGGGTTGCTGCACCATGGCACCTTGATCATGTGTCCCTAGATTCCAGCAGCTCCTCTCACACAGTGGGTCCAGCTCAGGGCAGAGGCGCTGCAAGCTACCACCTTCTTTGTTTAAGTGTTTCTTTTTACTTTTTCTGTAGGCTTCAATTCTCACTTTAGATTCTTCCAGGGGACCCACTTCCTCCCTTCTTGTCTTCCCCATGTTGCTATATTTCAGCATCTGGATAGTATCTCTCAGGGAGGCTGTTTACTCTGCTGCTTACTGTTCCACCATCTTGTTCTCTCTCAGATGCTTTTTCTGTATCTATTGAGGCAATCTTATGATTTTTGTCTTTGACTCTATTGACATGGTGTATTACATTTATTGATTTGCATGTATGGAACCATCCCCACACCCCTGGTATGAATCCTACTTGGTCATGGTGAATAATCTTCTTGATGATTTGATGCACTCTGACAGTATCTTATTAAGGATTTTTGCATCTATGTTCATTAGGGAAATTGACCTGTAGTTCTCCTTTCAATTTTTGGGCCCTTCCCTTGTTTTGGTATCAGGGCAATATTTGCTTCCAAGAATGAATTTGGTAGTATTGCTTCCCTTTTAATTTAATTGAAGAGTTTCATCAGTAGTATCATTAGATCTGTAAATTTCTAGTGGAATGCAACTGTGAATCCACCAGGACCTGAGCTTTTCTTTGTTTATAAGTTTTAAATTGCATCTTCAATTTGGTTGACTGATATTGTGTTATCTAGAATTTTTATATCTTCTTAAGTTTTGAAAATTCATATGTATCTAGGAATCTGTCCATTTCTTCTGTGTTTTCCATCTTATTAGAGTATAGGTTCTCAAAGTAGACACTGATGATCTTCTGGGTTTCCACAAGATCCACTGCAATTTCACAATTTTCATTCCTAGTTGTGTGAATTTGAGTCTTTTGTCTCCTCTTTTTGATAAGGTTGGTGTTGGTGGAACAAAATACCTGACACCCAAAATTAAGAAAGGAAAGGTTTATTTAGCTTACAGTTTTTGGGGGTTTCAGTCCATACTCAGCTGACTCCAAGGCAAGGTAGCAGGGCATAGGGGTAGCTGTTCTGGTGGTGGCAGGTACCAAAGTTGGCAAAAGCAAAAAGGGCAAAATGGGAAAGGTACACCTCCTTCCCTCCCTCATATTGTATGCTGGCTACCCATCCCTGGGCAGGTCACCACGAATCCCAGCACTAGGCAACAAATCAATCACAAACGCTAGACTCAGCCACCTCTGTGACTGCATAAGGCTTTGAGGAGACATTTAAACACAAACCATAATAGTTAGCTAGGATTTGTCAATTTTATTCAGTCTTTCAAAGAACCAACTCTTCGATTCATTGATTCTTTGTATTGGTTTCTTAGTCTCAATTGTATAAATTTCTGCTCTTACCTTTGGAATTTTCTACCTCATATGAGCTCTGGGTTTGATTTATTCTTCATTTTCTAGAATTCTGAGGTTCAATATTAGGTTGTTTATTTTAGCTCATTCTGTTTTTCTAATATGCAACTTCACCACTATAAATTTCCCTCTTAGGACTGCTTTCATCAAGTCCCATAAGTTCTGGTTTGTTGTATCAGTATCATCATTTAATTGTATATCTTCTTTAATTTCTTTTATAATTTCATCTGTGATCCATTGGTTGTTCAGGATGGTGTTAGTTAATTTCCAGGTGTTTTGTAGTTTTTGTGGTTTCTTTTGTCGTTGATTTCCAATTTTATTACACTATGTTTAGATAATAGACATGGAATAATCTCAACTCCTTTGCATTTATGTAAGCATGTGCTATGGGCTGGTATATGGTCTGTTTTGAAGACCATGTGCAGCTGAGAAGAATGCGTATTCTGATGTTGTGGAGTGGAATACTCTGTAGACATCTACTAAGTCCATTTGTTCACAGATTTGGTTCAGTTCTGATATTTCTTTGTTGATTTTTTTAGTCTAGCTGATCTATTTATGACAATGGGTTACTAAGGTCCCCATTACAATTTTATTAGTGCTCATTTGATCTTTCTTGTCTATTAATGTTTTTGATTAATGTAGTTGGATACCCCTGTATTTAGTGCATATATATTTATGACCATTATCTCTTCTTCTTGGAGTTTTCCCTTAACAGATATGTAGTGACTTTCTTTGTCTCTTTTGACTGGTCTTGGCTTGAAGTTCACAATATCTGCAGAAAGAGTCACCATCCCTGCTTCTTTTCTGGGTTCCTGTTGCATGAAGTATTTGTTTTTTATCTTTTGACTTTCAGTATATAAATTTCTTTTAGAGTTAAAGGTGTTTCTTGTAGGCAGCATATTGTCTTATCTTGCCTCTTGAT
This sequence comes from Dasyprocta punctata, assembly GCA_004363535.1. NCBI lineage: Eukaryota > Metazoa > Chordata > Mammalia > Rodentia > Dasyproctidae > Dasyprocta > Dasyprocta punctata. Next base: position 17,744 of record RJWM01024368.1, on the reverse strand, counting down.
CCATTCTGCCAGTCTGTTTCTTTTGATTGGTGAATTGAGACCATTTACACTGATGGCTATAACTGATATGTATTGGATTATCATTCTCACATCATTCTCATGCTGTTGGCACCCTGTTTAATTGTTTGCCTTTCCTGGTGCCTTCTTTTTGCTGGTGTTCTTGGCACAGTGGTGCTCCTTATCTCCTTCTAAAACATCCTTCAGAGCATTTTGGAGAACTGGTTTGGTGGCCATGAACATCTCAGTTGTTCTTATCATGGAATTATCTTATTTTTTGCATTAATTTTGAAAGATAGTTTTGCAGGAACATCAATCTGGGTTGGATACTGCTTTCCTTTAGGGCTTGAGATACTTCATTTCAAGCTCTCTTTGACTTAAGGGTTTGTGTTGAGAAGTTTACTATGATTTTGATGAGTTCTACTTTATAGGTGATTTGTTTCTTTTCTTTTTTGTTCTGGTGCTGAATTCTTGAAATCTTAATTATTATATGCCTTGATAAAAATTTATTTTGATTTATTTCCCATGTGTTGGGCCATACAGAAAATAATCCAACTGTTCTCCTTCCTGTGTCTATGCCATGATAGCATAGTGAAATCATGGTTCTCTCATATAGCCCCAGAATTATGTAAGTTTTCATTAAAATGTTTTTAAAAAAGATTTTAGATTAAAAATCATTCAGATCCTGAACTATTTATGGGGAAAAGACAGGGCGTATGAGTTTTTTTAAATATGACCCTGTTGGGTGGGGCTCCTGGCTCCCTTAGAGCCTCCCTCACTGTCTTGGTCTGGTGCTCATGTGCAGGCTCACGCTGAGTGTCTGTGCACAGGAACCACTGAGAACACCACTCAAAGAAGCATGGGCAGGGGTGGAAGGGAAGAAGAATGGAGTGGAGAAGACACTACAGAGGAAGAGAAAAGCACTTATCCCTCTGAGGCTCTTCTTATCCTGTGTGTTTGTTAATTCTGGCCTTCAAGCACACTCTCTGTCATTCAAGAACTCATTGACACCAGGCATTTTCTGGCAGCGTTTATTCTTGTTTTTCAGACTTTTTGGTTTTTTTTTTTTTTTTTTTTTTGAGTTTTGGTTTTGGTTTGCTTTTTGGATTTTTTTTTAATACAAGGTTTTGCTATGTAGCCCAGGCCTTAAACTCTTGATTTTCCTGCCTCTGGCTCCAAGAGTTCTGGGATGATAGGTATGTGTGTTTTTCAGACTATTAATGGATTTTTTTCATGGAGACTGTGAAACAGTCTATCTTTTAAGCAGGAAAATACCACAGAGCTGGTAAGATTGGAAAGATCTGGAAAATTTAACTAGCACAGCAACAACTTTTGTAAATAAGTGGTTGCAACATGGAAGAAGAAGCTTCATATAGAAGAGCTAGTTAAGCAAGTGGTTTTACAGTCAAACAAAAGACTGTCCCTTGATGGTCTCAATAGTATACATGATAGGCAGATATGGCAGGGTTTCTGGGCCTCCAACTTATTGCTCTACCATCCCCTAAAATGTTTCCCTCATTCATAACATTGGCAGTGGCTCACAATGCAAAGGCATGAATTTTTTTTTTTTTTTTTTTTTTTTTTTGCGGCACCGGGGATTGAACTCACAGCCTTGCGCCTGCCAGGGCAGGTGCTTAAGCCACTGAGCCAAGCTCCCAGCCCTGGATTTTTCGAGGCAGGGTCGCACTATGTAGCTCAGGTCGGCCTTGCGCCGCCTTGTGGCCCAAGCCGGCCTCGAACTCACAACGCTCCGCCTACCTCAGCCTCCCGAGTGCTGGGATTAAAGGCGTGCGCCACCACGCCCGCAAAGGCATGAATTTAATGAACTGCCCTCCCACAACAATATTGCCTGTTGCATAGGGAGGGTAAATTAGATACAAGTATTTGAATCTTCTGCATATTTTTGTCTTCTTACTGATAGTTACACATCTGTGTGCATAGCATAGTAAATGCTATAAAATTCATTGAAATTCTCAGAAGCTCAAAAGAAGAGGCTAAGCTGACCCACTCAATACAAATGGCCACCACAGAACTGATTCAGGAGATAGAAAAAGATTATTAATTTGAATTTATTCTTTTGTTTAGAAGAATAAAAAAGCAAATAAAACAGATTTTACATATTTAAAACAAAACATCTAGCACTATTAAGCACCTCATATTGGACTGGACAGAGCTGAAAATATAGATTAGAAGAATGTATACAACAACTCATCCAGAATACAAAGACTACATAGAATATGAGATTAAAACAGTAGATATAAATGACATTGAAATCAAATTAAAGAAGACAAAAATCTTTGTTGTCACGTTAAAAAATGATCCCTGGACAAATATCATCTGCTGAAGTTCAGTGTCTGTTTCTGAGAAAACAGAACATCAACTAGAAGCAGGAGAATCTCTTTCCTGTGTAGAGACTATCTTTCAGAAATGTTTGTAGCAAAGATATTCTTTTTTTTTTTTTTGCGGTACTGGGGATTGAACTCACAGCCTCACACCTGCCAGACAGGTGCTTAAGCCACTGAGCCAAACTCCCAGCCCTAGTTTTTTGAGGCAGGGTCGCACTATGTAGCTCAGGCCGGCCTTGTGCTTGTGTTGTAGCCCAAGCAGGTCTCAAACTCACAACACTCCTCCTACCTCAGCCTCCCAAGTGCTGGGATTAAAGGCGTGTGCCACCATGCCCAGCTGTAGCAGAGATATTCTTGTCTCTGTTAGGAAAAAATAAAATTTCCTTTAATTATCACTTAAAAATTATGCTAAAGCTATTTGATACAATTATGTAAATAAGAAATGGAAATAAATTTTAAAAAAGAAAAGTCAAGATACTATTATTTATTTAAAAACTTCAAAAACTAAGAAACCATTTCAAACATTAAATAAAGTAGGAAGCAACCGTACTGCCATGGTAGGATGAAAATAAATATATGAAACCTAACAAATTTTCTATGCAATTTAAAATGTCTAGGCTACCAGGATTAGGGCAGAGCCAAACCAATCAGTGGAATGATTTAATAATCACACACCTTTAATTCCAGCACCATGCACTCTACATTCAGCCAACTCTGAAAAAGCCCCACCTATGGCTACATGAGGCTTTGGGGGAACATCTAGACACACTCATAATAGAAAGGAAAGGCAACTGAAACAGTGTCTGTCTGAGGCCAAGGAGTCCCTGCAGGGAGCAACTGCCTGGGGCAAACCAGGAAATAGGAAGTGTGGGGAGCTTTCATAACTGAATTTTCAAAGGAATCCATCTGCTTCTTTGCTGGGTAAGGCCCCACATCCCTACTTATGCTCTTGTCTAAGTTTTAGCAAGTGCTTTTAGCTGAACTTGTAATATTTCATTTGCTCATTTGAATATGATAGTCTGATTAATGTCATTTTGCTTGGTGGTGTAGCCTTGTTACTTTGGATTTCTTCTCTGGTTTTATTTCGTTTCTCTGATTATGTGTTTTTATCTTTAGGTCTATTATGCCTTTTTGTATGGTCCTTATTCTATTTACTTGGATATTTAAAATCAATATATACTATAAACAAAAACTTTAGTTTTTAGCTTTATAGCCTATATGTTCTATTTAAAAATTTTATTGCCTCCTTTATAGTAATACACACAAACAAGTGAACATACACACACAGGTGATAAAAATATATGGTGCTCATTTGAATTTTAAAAACTGTTACTGTAAAAGACACATTGCCACTGCTCCCCTCATTTTGAATATATCTACCCCATCATTCTTGCCATTTTTTGGAGCAGATCTGGAAGTCTTTTTTTCCTGAGTGTATTTCCAAGGTGTAATCACATACACAGCAAATGTTGCTGCTGAGTACCATCCAACAGAAAGGCAGACTCCTAAAAACATTATGTGTGCCCTCATATATTTTATTCAATCCATCTGTTACTGTGTGACTTCTGGCTCTTCCCCAAATCTAAATGTTCTCTAAAGGAAAACATTTTTAATTGATTCTGGGCACCCAGGCAACCAAGACAGCATAACTTAAGATACTCATGAAAGAGGGACTTCCAGAACAGTTAAGAAAGTAGCGAAAATGATGGGATATGTGTGTGCGTGAATTGAGTAGAAATAGTGTGAGGGGGATTAAGGGCAATGTGTCTTTTACTGTACTAAATTTCTAAAATTCAAGCCTTCACCACATTTTTAGATCATATTGTGTGTGTGCATAAATAAATGTATGTATAACTTACATGAAAATACCATTCTGCTAATGTTTCCCTCAAACTGCTGGCGGCCCTCCCTCAGTAGTGGTTAAAATGGCTCCCTTGTCAGTGAGGCAACACCTGAATCCCACCATTCAAAGGAGGAGAGGTTTAATTTAGCTCAGAGGACTGAGTCCGTGGTGCTGGATCATCGTGGCGTAATGGTGTGACAATAAAGATGCTTAGTTTACGGTGTCTGGGAAACAGAGAGCAGTTCTAGAAAGGAACAAGCAAGCCCTAAGGCTAAGCCTCCAGCACCCAGTCCCACCCAGAAGTGAGCTTTTTTAAAGCCTTGGGTGGTTCTCAAGTCAATCAAGCTGATGATTCAGCCTAACCATCACACTGTTGTCCTTTCCTCCTTGAAGTCACCCTTCTAAAAATAATCCCCACAAGTCTCTGAAAAGCACTTTTGCCAGAGCATGAATTCTAGTTCCTCTTTGTTCTTAGCACTATAATTGGAACTCAGACATGTCCTCATAAGGCTGCAGGACATCTGACAATCACTACAAGCTCGTTCTTTGAGCATGTACTATGCTCTTCCCTGGGAAGCAGAATAGGCATCTCTTTCCAAAGAGCCCTGCTCTGTCTGCTGCCATGGAGCCCTGTGTGAACTGCTGCCTGAGTGAAGGGATCTTTAATGTTACAGAGAAGGAACCATATACCCTTCACCTCCACACTCTCAGCGCTGTGGAGCAACCCATGGGGAACTGGCCTGGCTTTAAGCATACAGTGCTTCCTACTCACTTATCCAGATGATGAGCTCACTAGCTGATACTTACCCGATAGTATCTGGAAGAGATCCTCTTGTCACAAGTGGTGAGAAAAAATAAGGGAGAGAAAATTTTGGATGATGGTCCTATCTACAGATAAAGAGCTTATAAATACACAAGAAAGAACCTTGAACCTGAATTAAAATAAGAATATTATCACTTATTTGATGGAGGAAAGAACAGATTGTTCATTGAGAACAAAATTCCAACTAAAGTGAAATAATAATTAAGCATTGGTTGGGGCAGAAATATCCCAATGCAATTTAAAAAATAAGATCAGAACACACCTAAGAGAAGGGCTCAATTAAAAAATTTAAAAATAAAATAAATCATAAAGATCCATTTGAGACCATGCACTGACAAAAGCTAGACAAAGAGATTCGTGATAATTCATCAAAGGGATGAAAGAAATGCGGAAACCTCAGCATGGCCGGATGGAAGCAGGGCTTGAGCTGGCTGGCTTGGTGCCCAGGCTTGGATGCTCTGAGCATGGGCAACACTGAATACGTGGCTCACTGGGGCCCAGCAGGCAGAAGAGACCCCGCACATTCAATGCTGCTAGTTCATTTTCTTCCCTTTCTGAATATGATTCCTTTGATCCTGTTCCCTATAATAACACTAGTACTATTCACAAGCAGAGATATAATTTCACTTTCTGCAAGACCATTTACTCCTTTAGAAACAGGCAGCCCCAGCTGTGTTGGAGAGTCAGGACCAGACAGTGCCCTGCATGGCAAGACGGTCATAAACAGAGACTAACCACAGATTTACGTTATTAACAACACACACTTCACATAGTCAGTATCTATGGGGGAAGCCTAGCCATTTAGGATTATATAGGATTATACACAGCAAATGGAGGGATCAAATAATTATATAAGTATATGCATAAATTTATGTATACATGCAGCTATAAGAGAAATAATATTGTCACTCTAACTTCTAGGTGATGGATGGGTACCCATGGTCAAACTGATTACTACAGAATTTTTACCAATATAAGAAGGACAGATTGTTTAGTAAAGAATCATTGATACTTGAACAAAGAAGATTCCATGGAAATTCTTTTATCTGTCCTGAAGTCCAGAGCAATACATTTGATGGGTGTATTTTGATTCTCGGGGATATAGGTCTGGCACCTTGCACCTTTTTGAGAAGAAAAAATTAAATCGACAGATAAAATGCCTGAAGAATCAGAACACACCTAATTTTCTTTAAGTGTTCAATTATTAAACTATTTGAGTCTTGAGATAAACTGGAATAAAAGTTTTTGTTTAGTGTCCTAGTCTATTCCATCCCAGGGTAGTGTACTGGAAGGACTTGAGTTGAAAAGGACCCCATGAGGAAGATGAGAATCCTAGCCTGGTAAGACCAGGTGTGGTGCTGTCATTTAAGAATAAAGGCCAATTCTATAACAGAGTGCAGTATAGGTACATTCATATATCTTATTTGGTCACTTGACTTTGGTCTTAGTTTGGCAGGCTCTTTCTCTGTCTCCATTTTTCTTTTTCTTTTTGGTACTGTGGATCAAACCCACAACCTCACTCTTGCCAAGCAGACACTTGTGCCACTGAGTTAAACCCCTAGCCTCTGTCTCTGTTTTTGTCTCTGTCTCTGTCTACGTGACCCCCCTCTAATTTTTATTTTTATTTTTATTTTTATTTTTATTTTTATTTTTATTTTTATAGCATTCTGGTCTTCTGAACTCTGACCAGAATCTCCCATCACATATTTTGCTAAAAGTATTCCAGGGCTGCTCCTTCAATCGGCACATCCCAACCTTTCCGAATTCTTCCCACAAGCCGGTTCCAAAGGCTCCTGAACCATATGGTTAGGTATAGTCACAGCAATGGCCCCACTGTTGATGCCAAAATCTGTCTTAGTTACTTTTCTCATTGCTGAGACAAAATGCTTAACACCCAAAGTTAAAGAAGAAAAGGTTTACTTAGCTCACCGCTGGTAGAGGTTTCAGTCCATCGGGAGCTGGCTCTAAGGCAGGGCGGCAGGGCAGAGGGGCAGAATGTGGCAGGGCAGGCAGGATGCAGCAAAGCAGCAGCAACAGCAACCACAGAAGCAATAGCAGTGAGCATCCCTCTTTCTGATCCTTTATATTCCATTTAGGCTGCCCGGCCTTTGGGCCATGCCATCCACACCCAGAGTCTCACCATTAATCTCAGCATCACACACCCTAGATCCAGCCAGCTTCAAAAACCCCAATGTATGAGTGCATGAGGCTTTAATAGGACATCTAGATACAAGCCATAATAGCTGTCTCAGAGGGGGAACTGTAGAGACAGGAACCCCAACACAGGGCTAGAACAGGGAAGTGGACCTTGAGGGGAAAAATAACCCTGCTGAAAGAAGCTGCAGGGTGAGGGAAGCTGTAACCATGAGCACTAACTCAACCAGAGCATTGTTCCATGCTTGTGGACACAAGCAGGGTATTCAATCCAAGACCAAATTCCACTGCATGAGCAGACTATGTCACCTATGACAGGGACTGCCCAAATCACCTTAAAAATGAACCCTGAAGCCGGGCGTGGTGGCGCACACCTTTAATCCCAGCACTCGGGAGGCTGAGGTAGGAGGAGCGTTGTGAGTTCGAGGCCGGCTTGGGCTACAACGCCAGTGCAAGGCAGGCCTGAGCTACATAGTGTGACCCTGCCTCAAAAAACCAGGGCTGGGAGTTTGGCTCAGTGCCTTAAGCGCCTGCCCTGGCAGGGGCGAGGTTGTGAGTTCAATCCCCGGTGCCTCAAAAAAAAAAAAAAAAAAAAAAAAAAGAACCCTGCCCACCAGGAACAGCAGACTCTCAGTTTCGGGGCCCCTTGTCTCCAGAGGAATCTTCTGCTTCTTGCAATAAACCTTGCTTTTGCTTGGCAACATCTGTGAACTCTGCTCTTTTATTTCTATACTTGATAGAGAGTCTGGGCCTATGAACAAGTTAAGGTTGGTGGTCACATCTTGGATGCAACAGGTTTATTTTGGCTCACAGTTTTAATAGGTTAAATCCATGGTTGGCTGGCTCTGAGGCAGAAACAGCATGGCTGAACAGCATGGTGGACGAAAGCTACTCACATCATGGTGGCCAGGAAACAGAGAGAAAAGGAAGGAGTCAGATACAAGAATACACCCTTCTAGGCCACGCCCCAGTGACTCACTTCCCCACCTCTTAACAGTATTTTTAGCTATTGAGCTCATCAGTGCATGAATCTACTGATGAATATACCACTTTAGGGGAATATTTTAGGTCAAACCATAACCAAGTAGTTAAAGAAACTTGACAACAGGAATTTCATTGAATAGCCTTAGTCTATGAAGATAATTCCTCTCTTCCCTCAGTCCCTTGACTTGTTAATGTCCTTTGAGTGGCTCTCTTTTCCTCTTCTCTGAAGTTTTGGATAATTTCCCAATGTCTTCTATCACTACACCTGCTCTGGTTTTTTCATACTTCAATGATTCTTGTAGGTCCATCCTTGGTATTTTAACTAAGCTTTTATTTTTTTATTTCTGACCCACAAAAGGCACAAGGAGATGCCCAGGAAATTTTGGCCCTTAGCTGGAAACTCATGAATCTTCTAATACATTCCTCTGATTTAGTAAAGCAGGCTGCCTGAAGACAGCTTCCCAGTCATTGAGTGTTCTACATTTGTTTCAAAGTCTTAGAAAAATCCTACTTGTTTCTGCACATTCAGTACAAGAATTGGACAGATGAGTGTGCCTCATTTGGATTAGGCACTAGCAGTATATCCCACAACATAGTACCCAGCATGAACTTGTACCCCATCATTGCATGCCAGCTTCATACTGGTGACATTTGTCACCAGTATATAAACAAGCAACGTGAGACACTCATTACACCTCAGATGTCCCAGGAGCAACTTCTAAGGGAGAATTTTTTTCTTTCCCACAATGATGAATTCTACCATCTATATTAGATTCACTCTAACAAAGTCTCAGTTATAGGGGTATCTAAGCTATTGAGGCAGCCCATGGAGATTCTGTATGGGACAAACTCATTGTCTGTGATATAACCTACAGGGGATAAGTTTTGGGTAACTCACAACTCACCTACTTGGTGGCAGGTTAGTTACCTTCTACCACAGAAAAAACGGAAATCTATTAGCAAAAAACAAAAGCAAAAACAATCTGAATTTCTATGTAGATTTGCTTTTCCTTTTTGGTTATGCCACTGTAAACCCTTACTGAATGTGGTAGACAACTTTCTGTTACAGAGATAAACAACTGATCTTCTTTTGGCTCATTCTTCTAGACCACAGTGGGTTAGCCCCATTACTTTTGGGCTGTGGTGAGGCAGGACATCGTGATGGAAGTGGAATTGGAACAAAACTGCTCACCTTGTAGCATCTGGGAAGAAGAGAGATAGGAAAGGCCCAGTCACAGTATCCCCTGGACTGGACTAAGTACCTTGCTTCCTACCATTACGCCCAGACATCTGAAGGTCTCACCTCCTCCCAATATTGCCAGGGCCTGTGGGCTAACCCTTTAACACAGGAACCCATGAGGACAATCCAGATCCTGACCACAGTGCTGAATATTCCACTAAAGGAACAAGTATCGCCATCTCTGATGGAGTGACCTACTCACTAGTTAACAAAGGGTGGCAGGAGACAGATTCCTATGGGAAGTGATTGTATTCTCACATGTGCTTCACCGGAGCAGTGGTCTGTAATAATCTGCAGAAGGCCAAATGATGACGCCAGCTAGAAACAGACACTTGGCAAGGTTGGGTTGCTGCCCTGCCCAAGTGGCTTGTGCTCTAAACCAAAAGCTAACAGTGCTCTTTGTCTCCCAGACAAAGGACTGGACTCTAAGGAGTGGTGGTGATATTTCTCAAGATAATGTGCAGAAATCTGCCTATAAAAATTTATTATCCAAAGAAAGAATTTTCTTCTAGAGGACACAGGAATGGTTCCATTGACCTGGCAATAAAGAAATCTCCACCGATGTTTTTGGGGTCAACATTTCACTTACATAAAGGCAAAAAGGAGTCCTTGCTGTTGGCTCTACTTGCTATAGTACTCTGGACTATCAGAAAAATGCAGTCGGTACAACACCAGGGGAATACACAGGGCCCCAGAGGGAACCTGCCGTGGGTGGCCAAAAGTGAACACAGAACATGGTTCTCTGGATGCTCTGGCTTTGTATCTACTCTAGCTGTATCCAATCACTCAGCCTCCCCACTTCTTCCTTCACCTTCTCTGTACCAGCGGCGGGCCATCTCATGCATCTCCTTTCCACTCAGTGCTTGCTATCCCTTAGTTAACATGCCCAAGAGCCACCCCAGTAGGACATGTGCATCCTCATCACCGTCCTTTCTTATGGTGTTAAATCCCATATTATGACAAGTGCCACCAAGTCAATGATTTCTTGAGTGACCAAATTCATACTTCATATACCAGAGGTTTCTAACTCCTGGACCATAGACTGGTACTGGTCCACTGGTACTGGTTTGGTTAGGCAGCAGGCCACAGAGCAGGTGAGTAATGGGGAAGCAAGCAAAGCTTCACTTGTGTTTACACTGCTCTCCATCACTCATATTGCTGCCTGAGTTCCACCTCCTGTCTCACTAGCAACAGCATTCAATTCTCAGAGGAGCACGAACATGACTGTCAACTGTGCATGTGAGGAATCTAAGTCGTGTGATCCTCGGGAGAATGTAACACCTGATGATCTGAGGTGGGGCTACCACTGGAGAGCAGCTGTAAATACAAATTAACATTAGTGAAAGGTTAGACTTTACAGAGATCATAATAAAGCAACTGTATACAGACTCATCCCCAGATCTTCTAAGTGTGTGGCCAGTGATAATCGAGCTTCATCTGGTGTCAGATACTATAGTGTCAAGTGACTTGATGTATTTCAACTGTGCAACTGCAGCTGGTGACAAGTTTTAAAGTCAGAATCTGTATTCAAAACCAAACTGGAATTATGGGAGAAATGAGTGAACAATGGAATATTTTGATAGAATCTGAGTCAGGGCCCTTTTTCTCCCAGTTGGTGCATGATCACCTAGCTTTTAAAGAAGTCAGCATTATTTACCAACCACAGAAGACACATAGGCTGGGTAGGAATGGGTCCACTGTGCATTTGTGAGTAAGCCAGGTGAGTTGAAGCTTTCCATGCTAGAAGACGGTTGACTGCCTGAGGTTGGAAATGTTTTATGACATTTGTGCTGACTCCCCCATTTCCATTGACTCTGATCAATCTCATGCTGTTCTTCTTTACATTATCTTGCTGCTGTTGGATTGTGTTTTTATGGTCCCTTGTTATTTTTAAGGGATCTTTTTTCTGTGATCACTAACAGAGATCCTGTCTTCACTATCATTCAGTCTATTTTGTAAAAAATCAAAATGGATGAAAGATCTAAATATTAAAGCAGAAACACTAAAACTGCTGGATAATAAAGTAGGTAGAACTCTTGAAGACATAAGTTATCAGGGACCCAGCAAAAAGTCCTAATTGTCATGTTAAGGGTATGGTAGAAAAATAAAAAACATAGACAAGTAACACATGAGTGGCTGGGAAGTCAAATGCCTCCCAATGGGTCCTCCATCTCACACTTCTAAACAGCCACTATTTATTGGGTGTATACATTAATAGACTGGCTAGCAAAAGGTTCCAATTTGGTGGAAGATTCAGAGGTTTACAACTATGTGGACAAATATAATCCTGGGATGACTCAAGATGGCGTTAATGATTTTATGCTAAGAAGAGTCAATGGGAAATCTCAGATGGGTGTTACTGATAATCCCAAGCCTTTGTTTTATCCTTTAGGGATGTATGCAAAATTAGTCATTGTGAATTTGTGGTCTCCAGCAATAGGTGTAGGCAAAGACTTCATGAGAAATACTACAAAGAATCAACAACTGGAATCACATCTTATTAAAAAGCTTTTGTAGAGCTGACAGACTGAAAAGACAACCCACAGAGTGGGAAAATTTTTAGCCCCCAAATTCAAAGACCCAATCCAGAAATGGGCATCTGAGATGAATACACATTTCTCAGAGAAAGAAATAAAAATGCAATTAAATATATGATAAACTATTCAACACCACTGGTCATTAAAGAGATGCAAATTAGAGCAATATTGAGATTCCATCTCACTCAAGAAAGAGTAGTTATTATCAAGAAATCAACCAATAACAAATGCTGGCGGGGATGTGGGGAAAAGGAACCCTTCTTCACTGTTGGTAGGAGTGTAGACTGGTACAACCACTGTGGAAATCAGAGTGGAGATTCCTCAGAAAACAAGGATTAGAGGTCTCATTTGACCCAGTTGTTCCCCTTCTTGTTGCCTTCCCAAAAGAATTAAAAGCATCATACCATAGCAATACATGTACACCCATGTTTATAGTGGCACAGTTTGTAATAGCTAAATCTTGGAAACAATGCAAACGCCCATCAAATGATAAATGGATTAAAAAGACATGTTTTTTAAATATGTAATACTACTCAGCCATTAAATGGCATTTACTTGAGACATTTCTAGGTAAATGGATGCACCTTGAGACCATACTTCTTAGTGAAATAATCAGACAAATATGTGTAAATATCCCATTATCTCTCTCGTGTGAGAAACTAAAGTGCAAATAAGAACCCAAATGTGTAGTAGATATTGTGAAATGGGAAGAAATTTTTCAAAAGGAATAGGGGAGAGGGGGAGAGAAAGAAAAGGAAAGAAAAAAGTGAGAAAAAAGGAAACAATGGAAACAAAGCTTTGTAAATAAGGAGGGGAAGAGGGATTGAAGGAAGGGGAGGGGAGCAGGAAAAAAAGAGGCATTGAGATATATCATGCACAGGTACAAATTCCCTATGAAGAGTGTGATCATTATGTATATCTAAATGATACCAATAAACCTAATAATAATTAAAATATAAAGTTAATATGCTTTTTACTTAATAGGATTCAAAATATATAAAATTTTAAGAAACATTAGATAATTAGACACAATATGTACAGGAAATAAATGCCAGTGAAAATAGCCCTACAGATTTCTGTGTATTTCAGCCTTTACTGAAGTGCACAGTGCGGGGAAAACAGTGAATACTCGGGTTTCAGAATAAGCTTCTGTAATATACAAGTGCCAATGTAAGTCCAAATAAGGGTGAGGCTGATGTGGGAAAAGTTGATATGTGACATTGATATTTCTATGTGTGTGTTTGTGTATGTGTGTGTGTTTTAACTGGGAATCAAACTCAGGACCTTGCACTTGCCAGGCAGGCACAGCACTGCTGAGCTATATCCCTCCCTGATGTTTGTATTATATTTTAAAAACATTTTATATGACAATAAAAATTAAAGTAAATATACTGAGATGAAATGTAGCCCCCCTAAGAGGTATATGGAAATAAAACTGCTTTTCTCTTCCTTCTTTGCACACTGAAACTTTTGAAAATATTCTGTGTGAACTTCAGTTTTGATGGATACAGCAATTACAGGTTGTTGTGTCTAGATGTGCCCTCAAAGCCTCAAGCAGTTATAGGAGGGGATTTTTCAGAGGTAGACGGATCTAGAGTGTGTGACACTGGGATTGATTCATGGTACAATGCTAGGTTTAAGGATTACGTGTGCAAGTGTTACCCACCCTAAGTAGTCTGGATAAGATAGAAGGTAAAGAAACAGGTTTGTGTTGGTCACTTCTTTACTACTTGGTTGCTTTGCTACCTTCTGTCTACCATGAACTGTTTCTCCTCTGTGATGTCCTTCTGCAAAGCCACCCTGCTTTGGAGCCAGTCGATTATGGACTGAAACTTCTACAAACTAAGCCAGATCAACTTTTCCTCCTTTGCTTTGTAGGGGTTGGGTAATCTGTATCAGCAAAGAGAAAAGATACAGGTTATTATTTCCCAAGGTCTGGCTTCTTGGGTTCTTCTCTGACATCTATTTTAGATGTGTCTTTAGTAAGTTTTGTTTCCCTTTCTTGCAAAAGTTGGTTATCAAATTAAAGGGCTATTCAGGGAAGACCATGGAGAATCCAAATTAATAATAAGATTGAATAAATCATGTGTTGATTCCCTTTCATAGAATTTAAAACTAATGACAGGAAGGAAATAGCATACAATGACCAGATGGTAATTTCCTACATAACATTTTTTCATTCAATAATAACAAATAACATGCCTTGATTTAAAATCTATTCCTAAGATTAGAAATTAAAATAAAATAAATTTAAAATTATTATTGCTTTTAAAGAAAACTATAATTTAAATACAAATATTCAGAATATCTTTATTACTTTAGAGAATATTTGGAGGCTGAAATTTTTCCTTTTCTTTTAAAATTATTATAATGTAATTATAATAATAATGTAGTTATAATTAATTATAACTGTAATGTTTTGCAATAAAGTCACTTATTTATCATTACCACTGCTAGGAAAACTTTAAAATAAGAATGGAAAAATATATAACACAAGATCATTCAAAATGACATGTGTTTTAACAAAAATACAATCCACTTCACTATATGACAATGCTTTTGAATTTAAAATTATGTAATTTCATTGTTTTTGTCATTAAAATATTTGCAAGAACTCTTTGAAGGAGAAAAAATCCTTTATAATTCAATCATCAAAACATAGTAACTACTAAAATTCTGATAATTCTCTTCAGGCTTTGTCTTTTAATTTTTATTATTGAAATCTGCATGCATGAGGATTATAAATGAAATAATATGAATTTTGAAGGAAAAAGTGACCAGACACAAGTGATACAACAGATCTACTGTGAATTCACTTAAAACAATTTAACTATGTTGAATGTATTATGAAATAAAGGAAATATTTTAAGTTATCAATACTAAATTATTCAAAATTCATCTGCAGACCCCCACGGGCAAGAGACTACAGACAGAGGAATATGATACAATGTCTAAGGCTTTGGGAAGAAGCAGGAGTGAAACTCAAAGAGAAACTAAGACACTTAAGTAAATCAAAGAATTAAGAAAAAAGTACATGCAGAGGTCCAAGGGAGACATGGACCCAGAAAAGGCCAGAGAAGACCAACACTCATGCTGAGTTGATTGGTAAAGTTTTTCTTTTGCATAGTTTGTGCAAAAGTTCACCAGCACCAACCCAAGTTTAATGTATCTGATTGTTTTTATACAGCACAGTCAAGCAGATATTTAGGACTTAGAACATGCAAGCTTTACATATATCTTGAAACCATGCCCAATACCTGCTACCCATAGGTAATGGAAACCATGGCTACCAAAGACCTCAGGCTACTGCTGCCATCTGAAGGCCTCTGACCCAGAGAACCCCAGTAGGTGACATACAGCACGGCCCCTCTCTTGTACTGCTCGGGGTGGAGGCGAGCATCCTTGCATTCCTTCCCCTTCTGAGTACCCCGGCTCCCCTTAAGCTCTAGCCTCTGAACAAGTTCATGTAAATTGAACATGATAGTGGAAGGGTTTGTAAGCCAAGTAAAGGCCTGCATGCTACAGTCACCACATCTTTATCATCAGTCAGTCTTGAAATCTCCTAAATTCTTACCAGGAACTGGCTGGAATTGATCACAAAGTACTTTTGAGATGTCAGGATAGTTACAAAAATTAAATCAGGAATATTCAATAGATTGATAATTTTAAATCAATGACTATATTTTGAGGATATAACCTCTAGAATTAATAACCCAACCATTTTTAAAATATCAGTTGGTCTTTAAATGTTTTGGGGTTTCCAGAGTAAAGATAGTTGGTACTTCCTTGGCACTGGAGCAAAAGTCTGCTCTTAGTTTATCAAGTAACATTTTTATTCTATAAAGCTCTATGCTCAACCTTAATTTTAGAGCATATTGTCTCACCTGTACAGATATAATAAAAGAAAGTAGAAAAAGACAAAACTTTCTAATGATCATTAACAGCTAGGTGCAAATAAGCAGATAAAATCAATATAATTACAGCAGTGACTGTTAACATGTTACCTAAATTCTACATGTTTTAAAAATTATTTATCCTAAGCAAATGTTATAGGCACTAGTGAGGCCATCTCCACCACGCAACTCAGGTGAATGGCATGAGCCCTTCACAACACCATGTCCGTTGCCTCCCAGCTGTGACTCAGGTGAACTGCACCTGAAGGCCCAGAAAACAGCCCCTCCCTCTCTGCTGCTCTGACTGCAGTGAATCACTCTGGAAGACCCAGAGACCAGAGCAGATGCCAGGGACACAACACACAGGATGGGCAAGTGGGACTTGTGGTGTGAAAAGTCCGAAGCAACAATAAGAATATGAGTCAACTGGTGGTAAGTAGGGTGAACCAGCATTGTGCTTGGGGCAAAGACACATGGAATAGAAGTGGGTGGGTGGGGTTGCCCTATTATCTCTTTTTGTCATTGTTCTCTTGTTCTCTTTTGTTCTTTCTTTCTTTTTTTCTTTTCTTTTCCTTTTCTTTTTTTCTACTTTTTTCTTTTTCTTTTCTCTTTTCTTTTTTCTCTCTATTCTAAATGACTGGGGAGAACTCCAGTCAGAAAACTAATCCCATACCCCAAACCCAGAGACCAAGCTCGGATGATCCCTTGCTTAATCCCTCATTCTTTCTCTTCTGCTCTCTCATTTCCCAAAGTTTGTGTGTTCATTCTTTGTCTTCCAGCTTTGCTTCTACTTTCTTTTCAGTTATCTTTGTTTTATCCACTAACCTTAAATCTACCCACCACAGAGTAAAACTACTCCACAAAGAGGAAACTCTTTGAACACAAGCTCCCTATTCTGTTCTGTTATCTAAATGTATATTTTGCTCTTACAATTTAAGGTACAAAATTAATAGCTACCACAGTTTAGTTGTTTCTAATCTGTGCTTGATGCTATTTTTATTGCTAATTATACTACTTTAACTAGGATGCTATATCTGTTGGAATCAGTTGTTCTCCCTTCTGTAATAATACTGGGAAGCCATGGAGTAATAATCTCACCACAGCCCAGCACCAAAGGATTGGGAACTGAGTAGAACAGATACAAGCATCTCACTCTAACTGGGTAGGTAGGCTCTTGGAATTGGTGCAAGCCAAGAACCTCCTATACAAATAAGACATCCCTAAGGACCAGACTTTTCCCAAAGAGGACTTGATACTAGTGATATAGCCACCCACTACAAAAACTTAAAGGATCAACACAGAAAACAAAATGAGAACTTTTGAAATAGAAAATGACAAGACACAGAAGCAAAATGCAACCTCCGACCTCAGCCCACCCAGAACAAGTCCAGGAATAAACAAGATGGAGGAAAATGGAAGACAGACGCATGACATTTCTGAAATGATAGTAACCAAAGTAAAGAAAAAATTCATGAGGCTATAGATGAAATCAGATCAGAATTAATTAATCTCTCAGGTAAAAAGAGAAATATCAACATTTGTAAAGGAATGCTCAGCAAATCTAGAGTGGGGATAGATTAAAAAAATAGAGAATAATAGGAACAAGATGTAAACCATGAGTGATCAATATAGGAAAGAAATAGACCACATGAAATGGACTCAAACAGATATCCATGAAATCAAAAATTCCACTGAAAGGTGGAAAAAATCACTTGAATGAAACTGAAGACAGACTTTCAGACCTTGAAAACAGGCTCTCAGCTAGTGGTCAAGAAAGAAAAGATCTCTTGAAAAAAAAAGGATGAGGAAATAACAATTCAACAGCTGCAAGATAACACAATGAAAAATAATATAAGAATAATTGGTGTCAATGAAAAAGCAGAAGTCAACAAAAATGGACTGGCAAAATGGATCAAGAAGCAAGATCC
>RJWM01024367.1:0-30827 GCA_004363535.1 Dasyprocta punctata | reverse complement strand
AGACATGTAACATTTTTTTACTTAATGAGTACAAAATGTACACAAAAGACAGAAAGTGTGACAATTCCTTTTAAGGACACAGCATAGGATTTCTCTCAATTACGACCTCACTGGGAGTAGTTTGGCTCAGTGGTGTAAGCGCCTATCTGGCAGGCACGAGGCTGTGAATTAGATCCCCAGTGCTGCCAAAAAAAAAAAAAAAAAGCTTCGAATCAATTATGACCTCTACTAGTTCCCTGAAGATGTGCTCTAAATACAACATTAAATACGTACAAATTTTTAGAAATGTTCTTATCATATCAGATGAATTGCTCTGTGAATTTTCTCTCTTTAAGTATTACCATTCATAATTAAAACTTGCACTGTGAAAGACTACAAGTTAAATAAATAAAACAGTCAGGAAGCTGATCTTCATAAAATTTCCTCCAAATCTCCAAATGGTATCCAAAAATTTCTTCTTAATGACTCAGTGTGTGCATACTATATAGTCACATCCTGCACAGCATGATGATGTTTCTGTCAGTGATGAGGTATGGGTTGCTAGTAGTCTCCTAAGATTCCAATGCATCTTGGCATAGCTGCCTTAGTTTCTGTAAGTACACTCCATGATGTTTGCACCCAGAAATTTCCTCATGACTCATTTCTCAGACATGTCCGTTGTAAAGTGATGCACAACTGTACCTGGTTACATAAATTAAATAGAAGCAAATGTTTATCACAATGACTCAGGAGAAAAAATATGCTATATCATTTCTGTGTAGCAAGCAAATCTTGATTAATAAGTTATCAATTACATAAGTTATTAATTAATTAAAAGTTGTTTAAGCCACTTTCAAAAAGCTACAGAAGTTTAATGTTTAAGATAATGAAAGATTTGTCTTCTTTTAGTTAATGATTAGAGAAAGGCTAAGGTAAGATTTTTCTTTCTTGTGCAACATCATAAAATAGATACCTTGATTTAAGCGGTAATACTAAAAGGATTGTTTCTCCACTCATATTTTAGAATCAGGTCTAGTAATTTATGCACTTATAGAAAAACTTAAAAATTATTACTAAGAAATAATAAAATAATTACTCTGCAATTCTCCCACCAAGGGTAATCTGAACAGTTTTGTTCTTATAAAATAAAGGTGCAATTTTAGAGCATTCAGGGACTATGGGTTGAGAGTGGAGCTCAGTAGTAGAGTGCTTGGCTAACACATGGAAAGACCTTGGTTTCATTTTAGCCTCACCAAATGCAAAGATGAAAAATGTATAGATAATTAAACTATTTTATACATTTTTCTTTCTTTTTAAACATTTTTTATTAGTACATATTTGTCATACATGTTGACCACATTCATCATAGGGAATTTGTACCTGTGTATAATATACCTCAATTTTTTTTCCCCATTCCCCTCTCCCTTTAACACTTCTTCCCTTTCCCATTAACACAAGCTTTGTTTCTTTTTTTCTTTCCATTCATTTTTCCTTTTCCTTGTCTTTCCTTCCTTCACTCCCTCCCTGGTTCCCCTTCCCATCTGAACACATTCTTCTTAAATCGCAATATCTATCCTCCATTATGATCCATATTTACCACTTGGAATTCTCACACAAGAGAACCAATGCAATATTTATTTTTTGTTTGTTTGTTTGCTTGGTTTTTGATCATTTTTGAGGCAGGGTTTCACTATATGGTTTAGGCTGGCCTTGAATGCACTTTGTAGCCCAAACTGGCCTCAAATTCATAGCAATCCTCCTGCCTCAGCCTCCTGAATGCTGGGATTACAGGCATGCACCACCATGCCTGGCTAACAATGCAATATATAAACTTATGTGCCTGAGGTATTTCACTTCAGATTATGGCTTTAAGGTACATTCATTTCCCTACAAATTCAAATGTATCCTTCTTTGTGACAGAGTAGTACTCCATTGTATATAAATACCACATTTTCCTTACCCATCCCTCCATTGATGGGCATATGGGCTGCTTCCAAGATTTAGCTATTGCAAACTGTGCTGCTATAAACATGGGAATACATGTATTATTGTGGTATGATGCTTTTAACTCTTTTTTGGAATATGCCAAGAATGGGAATAGCTGAGTTAAATGTAACATTTAGTTCCAGGTTTTTGAGGAATCTCCTTACTGACCTCCACAGTGGTTGTACCAGTTTCACCAACAATGAAGATGGGTTCCCTTTCCCCTAGAGCCTCACCAATATTTTTTGTTGAGTGATTCTTCATAGTCATTTTTTCTGGAGTGAAATGGAATCTTAGCATTATTTTAATTTGCATTTCTTGAATGACCAGGGATGTTGAGGATATTTTCATGCATTTATTTCCTGTTTGTAGTTCTTCATCTGCAAAATGACTTTTAATTTCAGATGCCCATTTTTGGATTGGGTCTTTAAATATAGGGGATCTGATTTTGTTGAGTTCTTCATATATTCTAGATATTAGTCCTTTGTGTGAGAGTAGCTGCTAAAATTTTTTTCCAGTTCTGTGGCTCATTGCTTCACTCTGTTGGTGATCTCTTGTGCTGTGCAGAAGCTATTTAATTTGATATTATTCCAATTGTTGATTCTTTGTGATTTTCTTGTACAATGAGTTTTGTTCATAAACTCATTGCCCACACTATGTCTTCTGGAATTTTACCTATTCTATCTTCCTGCAGATTAAGTGCTTTTGTTTTATATTGAGATCTTTAATCCATTTAGATTTATTTAGTGCAAGGTGAGAGATACTGGTCTAAGTTCAGTTTTTGGCATGTGAAAATCCATTTTTCTCAGCATCATTTATTAAAGGGGTTTTGATTCTTTCAGTGAAGGTATTTGCCTTCTTTCAAAGATAAGGTAGCTGAGTGCACTTGGAGTTGTTTCCACATATTCTATTCTGTTTTATTGATTACTGTGTCTGTTGGGGATCTTTTTGCATTTTTGGCATGGTAGTTTTGTAGCACAAGTTCAAATCAGGGATTGTGATGTCCCCTGCCTTGCCTATGACCAGTTTCAGTACATTGGCTCTGCCTATCCAAGAAAATGTGGTGTCTTTCCATTTTGGGTTATCCTCTTAAATCTCTTTTTTAAGAATACCATACTTTTCAATGTATAGGTCTTTCACTTTCTTTGTTAGATTGATTCCTAGGTATTTCGTTTTTCTTGACGCTATTATGAAAGGCAGTTTCCCTAATTTTTCATTCAGTGAGTTTGTACACATACAGTAATGCTATTGATTTTTGAATGTTGATTTTGTATCTTGCTATGCTACTGAATTTGGTTATTGTCTTGGTTACTTTTTGCTCATTGCCGAGATGAAATGCCTAACGCCCAAAGTTAGGGATGGAAAGGTTTATTCTCACAGTTTCTCAGGAGTTTCAGTCCATAAGTTGGCTCCAAGGCAGCATGGGATGACGGGGCTACAGTTCATGGCGGCTGCAAGCTGCAAGCCACAAGCCGCGCTGGCGAGAGAGAGAGAGAGGTGGAAGCAGAAGCGCAAGAGGAAGACCCGCCTTCCCTTACATTGTATGTTGGCTCCACCCCTGGGCAGGCACAGCACTCACATTGCCAGACAAAAAACCAATAACTCAGCTCCATCAAAATTATATGAGGACTTGGGGGTACATAGCATACCCAATACAGTTATTAATTATAGGAATTTTGTGGTGGAGTTTTGTTTTTGTTTTTGTTTTTTTGAGACAGGATCTCACTTTATAGTTCAGACTGGTCTTGAACTCCCTATGTAGCCCAGGCTGGCCTCAAACTTGCCACAATCTTCCAGCTTCAGCCTCCTTAGTGCTGGGATTATAGGCTTGCACCACCACACCCAGCTTGGTGAAATTTTGGGGGTCTTCTATGTAGAGTATCATGATATCAGCAAATAATGATAACTTAAATTATTCCTTTCCTATCATTATTACTTTTATTTCTTTTTCTTGTTCAATTGCACTAGCTAATGTTTTCAGAACTATATTGAACAGGAGTAGAGGTAGTGAACATCCTTGTCTTGCTCCTGATTTTAGAGTGAAAGTTTTCAGCTTTTGACCATTTAGTATGATGTTGACTATTGGTTTGTCATAGATGGCTTCATCAGATTGAGATGAAGACTTTCTCTTCTAATTTTTTTGTAGGGTCTTTATTACGAATGGATGTTGAACTTTACCAAATATGCTTTCTGCATCTATTGAGATGATCATGTGGTTTTTGTCCTTGGTTCTGTTCATGTGGTCTATTACACTTATTGACTTGCATATGTTGAACCATCCCTGCATCCCTGCAATGACTCTTACTTGGTCATGATGTATAATTTTCTTGATCATTTGCTGCATTCTGTTTCCCAGTATTTTAATGAGAATTTTTGCACCTATGTTCATTAAGGAGATTTGCTTGTACTTCATTTTTTGGTTAGCTCCATCTCTGTTTTTTGTTTTGTTTTACTTTGGTTTCATTTGGTTTTGGATGAATTGTTTTTGTTTTT
This sequence comes from Dasyprocta punctata, assembly GCA_004363535.1. NCBI lineage: Eukaryota > Metazoa > Chordata > Mammalia > Rodentia > Dasyproctidae > Dasyprocta > Dasyprocta punctata. Next base: position 26,372 of record RJWM01024367.1, on the reverse strand, counting down.
GCTTTGAGAAAGGGTCTCGCTATGTAGCCCAGGCTGGTCTTAAACTCACTATGAGGTCCAGGATGATCACAAACTCATGGCAGCTCTCCTTCATAAGCACCCCCAGTGTTGGAACTACAGACATAAGCCACCATGCCCAGCCTACTTTGGTTTTCTTATTAGGGCAATAGTTGCTTCCAGGAATGACTTTGAAAGTATTACTTCCCTTTCAATTTCATTAAATAGTTTGAGGAGTAGTGACATTAGATCTTTTCTATAGTTCTTATAGAATTCAGCAGTAAATCCACTAGGGCCTGCTCTTTTCTTTGTTGGTAGGTTGTTTTGTTTTTGCTTGTTTTTTAACTTCTTCAATTTTATTGCCTGACATTGGGTTATTTAGAATTTTTACATTTTCTTGATTCAGCTTTGGTAATTCACTATGTATCTAGGAATTTGTCTATTTCTTCTGAATTTTCAGTCTTACTAGACTGCAGGTTCTCAAAGTAGGTATTGATCTTCTGGATTTCTGTAAGACCCATTGTAATTTCACCATTTTCATTCCTAATTACATGGATTTGGGTCTTTCTTTCTTTTTTGTATAAGGTTGGCTGAGGGTTTGACTATTTTTATTTAATATTTCGAAGAACAACTCTTTGATTCATTGATTCTTTGTATTGTTTTCTTAGTCTCAGTTGCATTAATTTCTAGTCTTGTCTTTATAGTTTCTACCTCATACATGCCTTGGGTTTAGCTTGTTCTTTTTCTAGAAACTTGAGGTTCAACATTATGCCATTTATTGAGTTTGCTCTATTTTTCTGGTGTGCAAATTCACTGCTATAAACTTCCCTTGTAGAACTGCTTTTATTGGGTCTGATAAGATCTGGTATGTTGTATGTGTATAATTATTTAACTGTGGAAACTAATTTCTTCATTAATTTCATCTGTGAACAATTGGTGACACAAGATGGTGTTATTTAACTTTATGTGTTTATGTAGTTTTTGTTTTTTCTTTCTTTCTTTTTTATGTTTAATAGTCTTTAATTCAAATGTAAAAGTTCAAGCTATTTATAGGGTTTGGGATTTTCATCCTCTTGAAAACAAGAATGGGGAAATGCAACAAAATGGTCTTTCTACTGTTTAAAAACTTTCAAGGAAAGGATAGATCATAGTGTCATAAAGAATGCATTTAACCAAACCCACTTTCTCCCTCTACCAATCTTCCACCCAATTCCACAGTCTTAATACATATTCCTGAATGAAGATTTACAGTTCAGCTTTGATTACATACCATTTAAAAAATACTTAGCACCAACTTGCTTTCCATAATGCCAAAAAATTGTGAACTATTTCAACATATAATTCTTTCTTAAAACAAAGGAACAGTCAGTTATCTGTAGAAAGCAATACTTATCCTTCAAATACATTTCCCAGAAATGGTATATGTCATTCAAAGGCCTAAACATGCTCATGCTCTCAAAGTGGAATATCTACCTAATGTGCATTGAAGCATGAATGGCAAATTTGAAGATCAGTATTACAACTATTTCATCTATTTATTTGAAGCACAGTAAGAAAAAAATTGATACCCTTTGAGAATTTGGTGGTACAAGGTACACTACCATTAACTTGAGGATATGATATAGTTTCAAAAAAAGGAAATAAAAGGGAAAACTTTTTTCTCCTGTTTTTGAACACTGCATTACATAATTTTACCTGCCCAAACAGACCATTTAAGATAATTAGGTCAGTAAACTGCTAACACCCATAAAAAAATAGCTTTCTTACTAAAATGCAAGAATTTAAAAGTGGCACCTAAACAAAAGACAAAAACAAACTGGAATGAAAGCCTAGACAGCACATCTAAATCAGGGATTTTTGTTTGGACCTTCATACTTTTCTCTCCCTCTATCGTATCTCGCTGGAGTTTCAGGTCCCATTCCTCCAGGACCCTGGCCACCCATAGGCCCTACACCTCCCTTCCCAAAGTGCTCAGTATACATGGTGTTTCCCATCATAGAACCACTCAGGATTGCTGGTGGAATTCTGGGATTAGCTTCAAACCTATCCTACCACCACCTAGAGGTGGAAATTTCTGGCCTCCTGAACCATATGGATCTTCCATGCTCACTGCTCCTCCTCCACTCCACCTCAGGTCTCTCCCTTGGATCCATGTAGCCCATTCGGCTGTAACTTTCCTCTCTTTGGCGTCTCATCTGTTCTTCCATCTCATGCTGGTGAATCATCATCTCTTCCTTCTACATCGTTTCTCCTCTTGCCTCAATTTCATTTCTTTATGGCTCTGCATTTCTCGAATGTAAAGTTCTTCCATGCGTCTTAATTCTTCCTGGCATCTCATCAAATCTTGGTGCAAAAGATTTGCCTGATGCTCATGATAGCCATCTTCCATTTCACTTTCCAACTCTCCTCTTGCATCCTTCATGTTTTTTTCAACTTGTTCCCTTTGTTGTTTTTCCATTTCATCCAAGGATTTCCATTGCTGAGAATATTCATACTCAAATGTGCCATGATGAGCAAAATGAGGTGTTTCTGTCTCTTTTTGATACACTGGATTCTTCTGGGCAATTTTTTAGGAAGACCGACTTCATCATTCAATTGTTTAAGTGGTTCCACAATGTCTGGTGAAGGCGTCGTTGTCAATAAGAAAACACCTTCACTGCACTTTTCGAACGCTTTTCTTGTTGCTGGTTTAGAAACCAATTCAACTATACCTTTCTCTGTAGATCTTCCACGATCACCCACCATTATAACAACGCTTTCAATAGGACCAAACTAGCTAAAGGCTTCTTCCAACAGTTCATTGGAAACATAAGGGGAAAGATTAGGGACAGGGCAGCAACATGTGTAGCAAGAGGAACTCGAAGCTGTCTACCCCTCATGGGTGTGCCATCAAGTTCAGCTTTGACAATTTCAGCCAAGGCTCCAGCTTCAAGTTTAATCCAAATCCTTTGCCTTTACTGATAAAAACCTCTTCCAGCTCTCCATATCTAGCGTACAGTCTTTTGAATTCATCCTTCGTGATACTGGCAAGTAAATTCTCAACAAACAACCCGCAATGCTGAGTGTAAATTTTCTCCCTCGGGCCTCCTCAATAGAGATACATTGGCTTCAAACCCCTTCGAATTAGAGCTCTTTTCCTCGCTGCCACCGGCCTGCCAGGTGGGGGTCCCTGGTGGTGCTAGTGGCCCCTCTTGGGCTCCCCATCACCTCGGTGCGGTGGCTTCTGGTGGCTGCCGGGCATCTTCCCGCCTTAGGGCCCCAGGTCCTAGATACTGCTTCAGCTGGGAGCCGCCCGGGCGGCCTGGGAGGGGAGGAGGCGTCTCAGCGCGGTGGTGGTCCGGACCCCGCTGGATGCCTACGCAGGTGGCGGCGCCCTGGGTGGGGCCCAGGTGACGACGCTGGGGTGGGGGGTAGGCGTGGGGCCCTGACCCGCGGTGCCCCAGGTGGGCGGGGCGGGTGGAGACCAGAGGAACCGCGGGTTTTCATGGTTCCTGCTGTGGCCGCCACAGCTGGGGCTGCTGTTGCTTTTGGTCTGGAGGCAGAGGCTGACCAAGGGTTTGGGGCCGCGGGATTGAGGCCCTTACCGGGTGGGGGAGACCAGAAATCACAAAGGCCACCTTGGCCACCGCTTGCTCCGCGCCAGTGGAAGCCGCCACTGCCACTGTCACCGCCACCGCCACCGCCACTGCCACCAACAGGACTCTGGAACTGTCTGGAGACACTTCTGTGTTCAAGGGGTGGTCAATGCACAAGCGAAGGAAAGTTTCAGGGAACATGGAGGCCACCTTGCTTCGCACAAAATGACAGATGACACAGTTCCTTTTTGTGATTTCTTTTGCCACTGATTTTCAGTTTCATTGCACTATGGTCTCTTAATATGCATGGGATAATTTCTATTTCTTTGCATCTACTTAAGCATGTTCTATGAACTAGTATGTGGTCTCTCTTGGAGAAAATTCTGTGTTGGTTACTTTTCTCTCATTGCTAAGACAAAATATCTGACACCCAAAATTAAGGAAGGAAAGTTTTGTTTAGCTCACAGTTTGTAGAGGTTTCAGTCCATCATCAGCTGGTTGCATGGCAGGGTGGCATGGCACAGGGGCTACCATTTATGGTGGCAGAAGACAGCAAAAGCAACAAGAGCAAAAGGGAGGACCAAGTATCTTTTCCTCTGTTACATGCAATATAGGCTACTTAGGGCCGGTGTAGCATTCACACCATCTCCATGCCCTCTTGCCCAGGCTGAGGATGTTTTTTTTTTTTTTTTTTTTTCAGGCTGAGGATGTTAACAAAGTGAGGATTCTGGCCCCTGCCAATTAGAGCTGAAAAAGCTGTAACTTTGTTTCCTGAGCTAAGGGCATGAAAACCAGAACTCCAGGTGTAACAAGCTGTCTTTGAACAGCCCACTCCCCATGACTGCCTGAGACTTTGGGGGAATATCAGACTCAAACTGTAACAAGTCCCATGGACTGCTGAGAAGTGTGTGTATCTGATGTTATGGGGTGGAACACTGGGTGGACATCTATTAAGTACATTTGCTCAAAAGTTTGGTTCAGCTCTGACATTTCTTTCTTGATTTTTTCGTTTAGTTGACCTGTCTGTTTGTGACAGTGGGGGCCCCTGTTACAATTATATTAGTGCTGAATTGATTTTTAATATCCATCAGTGTTTGTTTTATATAGTTGGGTGTGCCAGTACATGGTGCATATATATTTATGTTTTGTTTTGTTTTGTTTTTGTCTTCCTTTTGTGTTATTCCTTAAACAAATATGCAATGACCTTCTTTGTCTCTTCTGATCAGTCTTGGCTTCAAATCCACTTTGTTTGCAAGCCCAATAGCTACTCCTGCTTTTTTTTTCTGGGTTCCTGTCACATGGAGTGTTGTTTTCCATCCTTTGACTTTTAGTCTAGGAATCTCTTTTTGAGTTAATATACTTTTTGTGTGCAGTATATTTTTAGATTTTACTTCTTGATGTGTCCTGCCAATGTTTCTCTTGATTGGTAAATGAGATCATTCACATTGATGGTTAAAACTGATAGGTATTGACTTATTCTTGTCATGTTATTTTCCTGTTCTTGGTTCCCTTTCTTTCCTTTCTGTTTAACATCTTGTCCTGCATGGCAGATTCATTCCGTGGAATTCACGGAATTGTTTGTTGTCTTCACTGTCTTTTTTTGGCATACTCTTCAGAATTTTTGGGGTGCTGGTTTGACGGTCATTAATTTCTTCAGGTGTTCTTCAGGTTTATGGAAGTACGTCCTTGCTTGTCAGCAGAGGGGAGGGAGAGTGGGTTTTCCGGCTCTTCCAGCGGCACTGGTCAGTGGCACTGAGCCGAAGCGCGCAGACGGGGTGCACCGACGGGGTGCGGGTGCTTGGCGCAGAGGCTAGAGGCCCGAGGACCGCTTCTGAGGGAAGCCTCACCTGCCCCGCCAGGCCCTGCCCGGCCGCGCAGTCAGCTCCTCCTCAAGCCTCCTCCACGCCCGGCGCTGCCCAGGGAGCTGAGTTCAGGACCCTGGCACGCATGCCGGACCCTCTAAGGATGCGGCACGGAGCCTGCCTTGAGCTTCAGGGCCAGCCGTGGGTGGTGTCAAAGCGGCCAGGGACTCCTCCCCGCCGCCTGAGACCGTGGTCCCTGTGGTGCTGCATAGACTTGGAGACAGTGGATCCGGCACACAAGAGGCTCCACCGAAATGTGGTGCAGCAAAACATCAGGAATCTGGGCTATATAGGAAAACATCAAACAGCTGAGAATATTGAAGATAACTACAGAAATTCCAAGAGAAATGTGAGAAATCAAGTGTTAAAGAGACTCAATGGACATAAAGAAAGTGCAGTGTGATAAAATGATAAGCCAGATTCCAGGTCCTATTATGAAGAAATCTCTTCCTCAAATAAAAACATATGAAAATAATGGAATGCTTCACAGTGGAAAGACCCTGTGTGCGTGGAAGCAGTGCGGGAAACTCTGATACTTTGAGGACGTTTCAATGGCATTTACATATTCATTCTAGAAAGAAACCATTTATATGTCAGCAATGTGGTAAATGCTACTCTTACTACTACTCTGTTGTATATCATGAAAGGATTCCCAGTGGAAAAACAGGCTACAGACATGAGAAACCATTTTTTACTGAGATTTATTTGTGCAGACATGAAGTAACTCAGTCTGAAGAGAAACCCTATGTATGTGAGCACTGTGGGAAAAGCTTTCAAATATTCTAGTTCCCTTCAAATACATGAAAGGACATACTAAGGACATACCTTACATGTGCGAGTACTGTGCAAAAACCACTTGTGAGAGCACACTTCTAGTAAATCAACAAAACCACACTGGGGAGAAACCTTACGTGTGTAAGCAATATGGGAAAGCCTTTCCATATGTGAGTGCAATTCAGCATCATAAAAAATTCATAGATGTAATAAAACTTATAGATGTAAATTATGTGGTGAATACTTCACAAGTTACAAATCTCTTCAGTCACATAAAAAGATACACAAAGGAAAGAAACACTGTATATGTGAGCACTGTGGGAAAGTCTTTATTTCTGTGAGTTATCTGTGAACACATGAAGGAATTCACACTGGGTGAAATGATATATATGTAAGGAATGCAGTAAAGCATATATGTCAGCAATGTGGTAAATCATTTTATAGGCACTCTTCCCTTCAAAACCATGAAAAGACTCATGGTGAAAAGACACCATATAAATGTAAGCAGTGTGGCAAAACGTATTTTACTTCGTGTAATTGTCAAAACCATGAACAAACTCACAATGAAGGGGAAGCCTATATATGTCAGCAATGTGATAAATCATACATTTACCACTCTTCGCTTAAATACCATGAAAGAATTCACAGTGGAGAAATACAGCACAGATGTAAGCAATGTGGAAAAGAGCTTTATACTGTGAGTAAGCTGCACAAAAAGCTCATACTGGAGAGAGAAATTATGTATGCCAACAATGTGGGAAAGCCTTCAGACATTCCAGTTCACTTCATATCCATGAAAGAATTCACAATAGAGAGAGGCCTTATTTGTGTAAGCAATGTCCCAAAGACCTTCACTTACTGCTCTTCTCTTCAAATACATGAAAGAACCCATGATGCAGAGAAAGCCTATGTATATAAGTGATGTGGGAGAGGGTTCTCATATTTGAGTTCTTTTCAGTTCATTCAACTATTCATAGTGAAGAGAAACCCTGTGTATGTGAGATATGTAGCAAAACCTTCAAAACTCAATAGTCCCAGCAGCCAGTGAGTGGACTTTCACCCTGGCAGCACTTTCCCCACCCTGGAGACCTATGCAGCTGTTGGACCTTCACCCCAGCAGCACTTCTCCCACCACAGAGACCTCTGCAGCCTGAGGATCACTGACAGCAGCACCTCCCTCTCATTCCTGGTGACTTCAGCCCAGGGACCATCAATATCCCTTCTACCACCTGCAGAACCCTGGTGGGCTGGTGGAAGCCTCAGCAACCCCTCACTCACACAGAGGACCTCTGTGGGCCTGTGACTGTGTGGTGAGTTTCCCCCCCAAGTAGAGGACATCAGTGGGTCAGCAGGAGCAGCAAGGAGCCCTCCCCTTCAGCTGTAGGACTTTGGAAGCCCAGCAAGAGTGTGGGTGAGTTCTTCTTCCATACAGAAAACACTGGGTGGGTTGAGGAGAGAGCTGACCATGCCTCCCCCAACCTGGAGAAACTTGAAAGGGCTGAGGAGACCCCCTGTGACCCAGTAGGGTCCTAGCTGAGGCACACAATATAGCCAGGCAAATATGGCAGGATGGAACAGCCTAAAACCACAGTAATAATAGAAGCTAACAATTGGCTTACATCAATGCTCCTAGGCTAGTCAGCCTAGGGAGAGTATAAGACTCACCCAAAAGGACCTTCAGGAGGAATTCAGGTGACTGATGCCTCCACTTCATTGAGGGACTCAGCAATTGAACAAAAATCACCCATACAGTAGGACCCTAAGATACACACAACAGTCACTAGAGACTAGTGGGATTAAAAGACCAAAATATTAACCCAGAAGGTGAAAATGACAAGATGAAAAGGCAAAATGGAATCTCAAATGTCCAGTTCTTTGGGAACAAGTATAGGGGATATTGAAATAGAGGACATTGGAAGTCACACAACTGAAATTTCTGAAAAGATAGCAAGTGAAATAAAGAAATAAATCCATGAAGCTATAGAGGAAATCAGATTAGAAATAATCTCTCAGGTAAAGAAAGAAATGACAATCTTGGTAAAGGAATTACTCAGCATAGTTAGAGAAGACATACATAAAAAAGTACAGAAGCATGGGAAAATGATGGAAACCTTGAATGAGCAACTTAGGAAGCAAATAAAATACATGAAACAAATTCAAAGAAATATCCAGGAAATACAAAACTCCATTGAAAGCTGGTGAAAAACGTTTAAAGGAAGCTGATGATAGACTTTCAGACTTCAATGACAGGATCAGAGCTAGTGATCATGAAAGGAAAGAACCTGTAAAAATAACAAGGGAGCATGATATAACAGTTCAACAACTTCAAGATGATGGAAAGAGAACCAGTATAAGACTGATAGGCATCAATGAAAATGCAGGAGTCAATACAACTGAATTTATTATTCTGTTTGTTTGTTTTGTGGTACCGGGGATTGAACTCACAACCTTGCACCTGCCAGGCAGGTGCTTAAGCCACTGAGCCAAACTCCTGGCCCTATCACAACCAAATTTAAAAAACCACTTGCAGAAGTAATAGCAGAAAATTTCCCAAACATGGGGAAAGAATCAGATATGCAGATAAGTGAGGCATATAGAAGGCCAGTCATAACCAAAATAAATCTGCACCCAGACATATAATAATTAAGATCCCAGACATACAGCATAAAAACAGAATACTAAAAGCTGTTAGAGAAAAGACACAACTCATCTGTGTTAGTTACTTTTTGCCTATTGCTGAGACAAAATACCTGACGCCCAAAATTAGGGAAGGAAAGGTTTATTTCTTACAGTTTCTCGGGAGTTTCAGTCCATACTTAAATGGCTCCAAGGAAGCATGGCATGGTGGGGCCGCCATTCATGGTGGCCGCAAGCCACAAGCTGCTCTAGAGAGAGAGAGAGAGAGAGAGAGTGCACGAGAGAGAGGGCGGGCAGAAGCGCAAGAGGAAGACCCACCTTCCCTTACACTGTATGTCAGTTCCACCCCTGGGTGGGTGCAGCACTCACATTGCCAATCCCTGTGCCAGACAACAAACCAAAGCTCTGCCCCATCAAAAGTATATGAGGACTTAGGGGTACATAGTATATCACCCAATACATCATCTATCAAGGAAAGCCCATTAGAATCATGGCAGACTTTTCAGCACAAACCTGTGGGGGACAACTTGAGTGGGTCCCCTTGAATGCAGAACAATTGTTGCAACTTTAATTATATTGAAACTTATTTCCTTATGTTGATGTATACAGAGCTGACTATGTTATTTCCTTCTCTCTTCAACTGGCTCTAAGCATTGCAAATAAGGCTAGCTGAGGTACTGATATGTAATCTCTAAAGCCATCTGACAGTGTCTGGTTGCCTCCCATAGTGATCTCTATAAAATGTATAGGCACAGCAGGATGGCAGAGTCAGTGAGCTCCAGGAATGTCAACTGGGTATGAGCCTCGAGAAAGAGGCTATGAGTCCCCAGGGCATAAAAGTTTACATATCAGAAGCAGGTACTGGTATGTAGTCTTTAAAGCCATCAGACAGTGTCCTGTTTCCTCCCAAAGTGACCTTCATAAAATGTATAAAGCACAGCAGGATGGTAGAGCCAGTGAGCTCCGGGAATGTTGACTGGGGATGAGCCTCGAGAAAGAAGCTGTGGGTTACCAGGGCATAAAGTTTGCATATCAGAAACTGAAGCAACAGCCTCCTAAAACAATCCACTTGCTATCCTGATTGGGTTGTGCAAATTGAGCCCTTGCATATCTTCATCTGCATTTTGCAGAGATACCTTTCTCACTCCCTTGTTAGCCAGCTCAAGTTACTCACGTAGTTCCCGCCATCCTCACTGTCACTCATCCTCAAGCCTCCTCCTTACTTCACTAGTTAATACATTCTGGGAGAGGCCTAGGATCAAGGCCTTTGTCTGCATGTCCTCAGGAGGATTGGACTTAGGACCCCTTGGCTGCCCTTAACCTTGAATATGTCTCAGAATCTTTACTCTTGCCATGGGTTGAATTGGGGATGGTAGATTGGAATTATTTTGCCAGGATTCCAATAACGTCTCAGTGGATTTACAAATACAACTTCTGGGATTGTGAGGAAAACTAGACAAAGAATTTCAATACTTGGATCACTGTACTCAGTATTTGGGGCTACAATACAAACCCTCAAGTTAAGATGAGCTTGGAGCGAAGTATTTCAAGCCCTGAAAGAAAACAACTTTAACCCAGATTGATGTAAAACTTTCTTTCAAGCTTAATGGAGAAATAAGATACTTTCATGACAAAGAGCAATTGAAGAAATTCACGTCTACCAAACCAACCCTAATAAGAATACTGAAAGAAATAATAGAGAGAAATGAAAATGACTACAATTCCCAGAACAACAACAGAAAAAGAACAACCAAGCAGGGCAAGCAATCAAATGAAGGGGAAAAGCAGGAAACCAACAACAGGAAAATAACATGACAAAGTTAAGCCTGTACATATCAGTTACATCCATCAATGTAAATGGCCTCAGTACACCAGTTAAAAGAAATAGACTAACAGAATGGATCAAGAAACAGGTTCAACAATATGCTGTATACAAGAAATATATCTGACTCAAAAGGAAACTCATAGACTAAAAGTCAATGGATGAAAAACAATATTCTATGTGACAGGAACCCAGAAAAAAGCAGGTATAGCTATTCTTTTTGCAGACAGTGTAACCTTCAAACCAAAAACAATCAAAAGAGATAAAGAAGGTCATTACATGCTTGTTAGGGGAAAAATTCAAGAGGAAGAGCTAACAATCATAAATACATATGCACCAAATACAGGAGCACCCAACTATATAAGACAAATACTAATGGATATAATAAACCAAATACACAAAAGCACAGTCACAACAGGGGACCTTAATACCCCATTGTCACATAGAGATAGGTCAACTGGACAAAAAGTTGGCAAAGAAATAACAGAACTGAATCAAACCCGTGAACAAATGAACTTAGTAGATGTTTACAGAGTGTTTCACCCAACAACATCAGAATACATATTTTTCTCAGCTGCACATGGGAAGTTCTCTAAAATAGATCATATAAGCCGGGCGTGGTGGCGCACGCCTTTAATCTCAGCACTCGGGAGGCTGAGGTAGGCAGAGCATTGCGAGTTTGAGGCTGGCTTGAGCTACAATGCGAGCACAAGGCCAGCCTGAGCTACATAGTGCGACCCTGCCTCAAAAAAACCAGGGCCAGGAGTTTGGCTCAGTGCCTTAAGCGCCTGCCCAGGCAAGTGCGAGGCTATGAGTTCAATCCCCAGTGCCGAAAAATAAAATAAAATAAAATAAAATAGATCATATATTAGCCCATAGAACATGCTCAAGTAAATGCAAACGGATTGAAATTATTCCATGCATATTATCTGACCATAGCGCACTGAAATTGGAAATTAATAGTAAAAGAAACTGAAAAACCTACATAAACACATGTGAATTAAATAACAGCCTCTTGAACAACCAGTGGGTTACAGATAAAATCAAAGAAGAATTTAAACAATACCTAAAATTCAATAAAAATGCAGATACAATATACTGGCACTTGTGGGATGCAATGAAAGCGGTCCTAAGAGGAAAATATACAGCAACAAATTGTCACATCAAGAAAACAGAACAAGCCAAATAAACAACCTAATGCTACACCTCAAGCTTCTAGAAAAAGAAGAGCAAGTCAAATCCAAAACCCATAGAAGAGAGGAAATTATAAAGATCAGAGCAGAAATTAATGCAATTGAGCCTAAGAAAACAATACAAAGAATTAATGAATCAAAGAGCTTGTTCTTTGAGAGAATAAACAAAATAGATAAACCTCTAGCTAACCTTATCAAGAAAAAGAAAGAAAAAATAAATTCATGCAATAAGGACTGAAAAGGGAGAAATTACTATAGATCCCATGGAAATTCAAAATATCATGAATACCTACTTTGAAAATCTTTACTCACATAGGGTGGAAAGCAGAGGAAATGGACAAATTCCTAGAAACATATGAATTGCCAAAGCTGAGTCAAGAAGATACAAAAATTTTGAATAACCCAATATCAGCTACTGAAATTGAAAACGTGATTAAAAACTTACCAACAAAGAAAAGTCTAGGTCCTGATGGATATACAGCTGAATTCTACAAGAAATTTAGAGAAAGTTTAATGCCAATACTACTCAAGCTCTTAAATGAAATTGAAAGGGAAGCAATCATCCCTAACTCATTCTTGGAGGCGAGTATTACTCTGAAACCAAAACCAGAGAAAGACCCAACCAAAAAGGAAAACTATAGGCCAATTTCCCTAATGAACATTGATGCAAAGATTCTCAATAAGATACTGGCAAATAGAATGCAGCAAATTGTCAAGAAGATTATACATCAAGACCAAGTGTGATTTATTCCAGGAATGCAGGGATGGTTTAACATAGACAAATCAATAAATGTAATACACCACATCAATAGAACCAAAAACAAAAATCACATGGTCATCTCAATAGATGCAGAAAAAGCTTTTGATAAAGTCCAACACTTGTTCATGATAAAAACCTTACAGAAAATCAGAATAGATGGTCTCTATCTCAATCTGATAAAAGCCATCTATGACAAACCAACAGCCAACATTATACTAAATGGACAAAAACTGAAAACTTTCACTCTAAAATCAGGAACAAGACTAGGATGTTCACTATAACCACTCTTATTCAATATAGTTCTGGAAATATTAGCCAGAGAAATCAGACAAGAGAGAAATAAAAGGAATAAGGATAGGAAAGGAAGAAGTTAAATTGTCACTATTTGCAGATGACATGACACTCCAAATAGAAGACCCTAAAAACTGCATCAAAAGGCTACTAGAGTTAATAAACAAATTCAGCAGTATAGCTGGATACAAAGTCAACACCAAAAATCAGTATCATTCCTGTACACAAACAACAAACTCACTGAGAGAGAAATGATGGAAATAACACCTTTCACAGTAGCATCCAAAAAAATGAAATACTTAGGAATCAACCTAACAAAGAATGTAAAAGACCTATATGCTGAAAACTGTAGTACTCTAAAAAAGGAGATTGAAGAGGATGTTAAAAAATGGAAAGCTATCCCTTGCTCTTGGTTAGGGATAAACAACATTGTGAAAATGGCTGTACTCCCAAAACTGTTATACAGATTTAATGCAATCTCAATCAAAATTCCATTAACATAGCTTACAGATCTAGAGAATACACTCCTAAAATTCATCTGGAACCAGAAGAGACCTAGAATAGCAAAGGCAATTCTAGGCAACAAAAGCAAGGCAGGAGGCATCTCAATCCCTGGCTTGAAATTATACTATGAAGCTACAGTGATAAAATCAGCATGGTACTGGCAAAAAAATAGACCTGAGGATCAATGGAACAGATTTTAAAAGATGCAAATACAATTACAAAGACATTCAACTACCTTATATTTGACAAAGGGGCTAAACATCTTCACTGGAAGAAAGATAGCCTCTTTAATAAATGGTGCTAAAAAATTGTCTTTCCACATGCCAAAGAATGAAACTAGACCCACGTCTATCACCATGCACTAAACTAAAGTCAAAATGGATCAAAGATCTAAATCTTGAAAACAACCAAAATGCCCATCAACCACAGAATGGATGAAAAAGATGTGGTATTTTTATACTATGGAATATTACTCAGCTATAAAAAAGGATGATTTTGAGGCTTTTATAGGTAAATGGAGGCAACTTGAGACTATACTCATAAGTGAAACAAATCAGACTCACATTTGTAAATATTGCATTGTCTCCCTAATGTAAAAAATAAATAACAGTTAAAAAAACTGAAAGAGTAATAAGATCCAAAATGTACAATAGATACTGTAATAAGGAAAGGGAAAGAAAGTGCTAAAAATTAATGAACATCTGGGATGGGGAAAGGAGAAATGGAAGAAAGGAAAAGATTGTATGTTTGTAGATAAACACATATAAGTGTTTGTATATTTAAGTATGCAAGATAGATAACTATACTACTAATTCTCTGTTAGTTCTTCAGAAAGAATAATTTGTGTCGTTACTGTTTGATTTTCTGATCATTTTTTATGCCTAGATCTCATAGCTTGCACAACTACTTCTAAGATAACAATATGTAATATATTGACTAGTATTGATTTCTGTTTTTTTTAAATTCTGTATTACTTCTACCTTTTTTCTGCTTTGTTTTAAAAAAAAACTCAATAGTCTCTTCACAAACTTAGCAAAATTCATTGTTGACAAAACTTACATATGTGAGCTTTGTGGAAAAGCCGAGGCTTCTAGTCTCTTTTGAAAACAAACTTCTGGCAAATGTTAATGTACATTGTGATGAGAACTCAAATCCATGACAAGAAGGCATGAAATATTCTACTTGTGTTCATTCAGTTCACAGATGACAACACACTCATGAGCACCACCATATAAAAAAATGTGTGTCTCATTCTTTACTTTGCATGGATGGAAGAATTCAAATCTTTGGACATGCTATGATACAAGAAAGGTATCACATGGAATAAATGGTAACAGTGTTCTTTGAAATTTTCTCATGGAGTTTAATTTTACCAATATTTGTTATGAAGAACTTGATTCAAAGTAATTTGCATAGAATACTTTAATAAACAACCTTTAGGGAATGTCATAAAAGGTAAAAATATATGTGTTTATCAGTCTCTCATTCTTCAAGTAGGTCTCTAGACTATATAACTCTGATTTTTATACTTAAAACAACTTTTTGTTCTCCAAAACCAAGAAAGTAAACTAAGACTGTTAAAGTGATTTAATCCTTTATATTTTAAAAAATAATAATATGAAATTTTCATAAAGAATCTTTTGTATGAATTAAATCAAATTTTTTCATTATTTTTATTTTAAAAGGAAGCATATTATTCCTCCATCAACTTTGAAAGATAGTTTTGTCAGATACATCAATTTGAGTTGGAGGTGTCTTCTTTTAGGGCCTGAAATACTTCACTCCAAGTTCTTGCTGACTTAACGGTTTGAGTTGCAAAACCTGTGATTCTGATTGGTTGTCCTTTATAGGTGATTTCCCTCTTTTTTCAAAGAGTTTTTAGTATTTTGTATTTGTGTTGAATTTCTAAAAATTTGACTATTATATGCCTAGGTGAATTTTTTTTCTGATCATGACTATTATGCTTCACTTACCTGGATTTCAAGGAGTTTTTTTCCATGCTTGGAAAGTTTTCTGCTATTATTTCTATGAACAGGTATTTTTATGCTCTTTGTGTTATAACTCATTGTTTACTCCAATTAATCTTATGTGAACCTTCTTTGCATCATCTAGCAGTCATAGGATTAGCTTTTCATGGTGGCTTGCTATTTTTCTTGGATGCTATTTTTAAGAGGTTTTTCATTTGATGATCACCAGCCACAAGTCTGTATCCTAGATCTGATATTCCATCTTCACATTGTTTGACTGCTGTATATATTTCCAGTAGAATTTTTAATCTTCTGGATTTCTATTTGAGTCTGTTTTATGGAATCAAGTTCTTCTCCATTTTGGGCATTCATGGTTTCCATGTCATTCCTAACCTTATTTATTTCTTACTGCATCTACTTTAGATTCATTAATAGTTTCCTTCATTATGGTCATCATCTCTTTAATTATGTCTGTTTTTGTCAAGAGACTTACTGATCTGTTTGGTTATTTCTACTGTCACCATTTCGTAAAATTCAGCTGGGAAGTTTTTCATTTCTTCCACTTTAATGCCCTCTTTATTTGCCTTGGGCATGTTGCCAGTATTGGGTTACATCTTTACTGAGGGCTGATCAGACCCTCAGCTACCTGTTGGGGGAATGGCAAGAAATAAAGAAAGACAAAAGATAATTTTCAAAGTATAAGGGGTCCAGGAGGAAACCTGTCTCTAGTGGACTTGCCTGACAACCTCTGTGGTTGACCTAGTTGTATTAGACACCAAGAAGGGGGAAGGTAGCACCCATTTCATGCAACAGTAACTATAGAGAATGAATAGATAAGGAATAAATTAATGATGAACCAGATTTTCTCTACACCCAGAAGCCTGTATTTTGACAACTGTCCTCAACAGATGCTATTTAGCTTTAGAAATGTTGGCTTATCAGTATTCCACCCATAGCCAGAAGGCAAGATAAAACCAATGGACTGTGAGACTTGAGTTATGTAGCCTAGTTCCCAATAAATCTTGCTTCTGTGTTTTCTCATTTTTTAAAATTGTTGTTGTTTTCAGCATTGAGACTTGTAAATTGCTTATGATAGTAGCTTTATTACTGATACTGAAATTTATTTAGGAGATGACTACTTTTCAGAGATGTCTTTTAGGTATAGCTGGCTTTGGCTTTTGAGTTTGTCCAAATTTATTAGGGATGAAGTGTTGCTGCCTGATTGGCCTTGCACCCAGTTCTTTGGTACCCAGTATTGTTTATGACTCCCAGACAATCAAGGTAGGTATTGGCATTCAAGGAAGATCAGTTGATCACAACTATGCCACCTTGGCTAAAGTAGTATAATCAGTAATAACAATGCCACGAAGCACAGACTAAAAAATTACAAACTGTGATAAGTATTAATTTGCCAACTTTATGCATAGGTACAAGATTTATAGTTATATAACAAGATTTTAGACAAACCAGATAATTATATACTTTAAATATCCACTCAATAGATCAAATTTACCCTAAGGGGAAAGAAATTTTTAAAGTATCAGAGTAAAAAATAGGTAAACAAAAGAAGACAAAGAGTTTAATTCAGTGAATTCAGTGAATGGCTTTATGGTAAAATTAAGGATTGTTGATTTATTAATGACTGACTTCCTAATAATTGGGTTTTTTTCTGTGTATCAATACTCATTGATGCCTTTCTGTATTGTGTAAATCACACAAATATCTGTAAGGAACGTTGTAAAAAATCATTCTGTTGCATATATATAACTCAGAATACACCTAATTTGCAGTTAAACTTAAATGTACTTTGAATTTTAAAAAAGTTTAAAAGCAAAACAGAAGGACAAAGGAAATTTACACAAGCCTCGAGAAACTGGTAAGGAAGACAGAAGGGAAAAAAAGAAGGGAAAAACAAAAACAAGAACAAACAAAACTAAGGACAAGGGTCATACTTATGAAAAAAGCAAAAACAATTAAGAAAAACCAACAGACAGCAACCAAAAGCAAAGGGGACAAAAAGGAAGAAAAATATCTCTGTGATTTCATGCCTCTGGTTATCTTCAGTTGATAAAGATAAGAATGGGGTCTACAGTTTTGTGATAGTGTCCAATTCAGGGAGTGACTCTGCATTTATGGTAGAGAAATGCGACAGTCAGAATCCAGACATGTGCTACATAATCCCAGCAAACCTGCAATAGGATTCAAATCCACAGAAGTTCAGGCTGAGCCTGGACTCTGCTCATGGGATTGGGCCCTGAGTCATTCACCCTACAACACTTTGGGTGTCTCTTCCTGACCCTCGACATCTTCCATGTTTTTCCCTCACTGTTGTCTCTGTGAGATTTTAACACTGGTAGCTCTGGGTCCTGGGTTCAGGACCTAAAATGGAATCCAACCTGCAAATGATTCAAATTTATCCTTCCTTCTGGCAGAGTAGTACACCATTGTGCATAAATACCACATTTCCTTTATTCATTCATTTGTTAAAAGGTGTATGTGCTATTTCCAAGATTTAGCTATTATAAATTGTGCTACTATAAACATGGGTATGCATGTATCACTCTAGTATGAAACCTTTAACTCTTTCAGGAAGATACCTAGAAGGGCAATATCTACATCAAATGGAATTCCTACTATTTGTTTTTTGAAGACTCATCATACTGCTCTCCATAGTGGTTATACCAATTTACACTCCCACCAAGAATGAAGATTCCTTTTTCTTTAATCACAGCCTCACCAGCATTTGTTAATGGTTGATTTCTTGATGGTAGACATTCTTTTTGACATGAGCTATAATCTCAATGTTGTTTTAATTTGCATTTCTCAAATAGTGATGTTGAGCATTTTTTATGTATTTACCACTTGTACTTCTCCATCTGAAAAGTGTCTGTTCATTTCAAATACCAATTTGGATTGGTTCTTTAAATTTGGGGCTTTTAATTTTTTTTAAGCCCTTTCTGTACCATAGATATTAGTCCTCTGAGAAGTAGCGGGCAAAAATTTTTTCCCATTCTGTAAGTTGTCTCTTCACTCTGTTAGTGGTTTCTTTTGCTGTGCAGAAGCTTTTCAATTTGATGTGACCCTGTCTCTGTTGATTCTTTGTAATATTTCCTGTGCAAATGGGGTTTTGTCCCTAAAGGCTTGACCTACATCTACCTATGTCTTCAAGAGTTTAACTATTCTATCTTTCAGCAGTTTATATTTTAATATTTATATCTTTGATCTATTTCAATTTTAGTTTAGTGCACAGTGAGAATTATGGGTCTAGGTTCAGTTTTCAGCATGTGGAAAGCCTGTTTACCAGACCACTTGTTAAAGAGGCTATCTTTCATCCAGTGAAGGTGTTTGGCTCCTTTATCAAAGATAAGGTAGATAAATGTGCTTGAAGTTGTTTTTGCATCTTCTAATCTGTTCCATTGATGCACACATCTGTTTTTTTCACCCACACCATCATGTTTTTATCACTGTAGCTTTGCAGTGTAACTTGAAGTTGGGAGTCATGATGGTCCCTACAAAATGGAGTACTACTCTTCCATAAAGAAGGATAAGCTTGAGTTATTTTTAGGAAAATGAATGTGCCTTGAGATCATATGAAGTGAAATAAATCATGCACACACACTTAAATGTCTCATGAATTCTCTTATATGAGAAATTCAAAACATAAAGAACAAAATAAAAGATAGGTGATAGGAAAGAGGTAGATAGATCTTTCTCAAATATGAAGGGGATCAAGAAGTGGAGATGGGGAGGGAGGGGTGTGGAAGGGAATGGAAAAAGAATTAGGATGTGTTATGTACATGTACTAACTCCCTACGAGAAATGTAATCATTATGTAGCGTGAACACATTTAATAAAAAATAAAAACAAAAAGTAGAAGAAACGTAAGTATCAAATTATAACATAAAATAGTTTTATTAGTAATTAAATGCAAGTAAATGAAAATATCCCACAAGGAAAAAAAAATTTTTTTAGAGATAGTGTTATAAACGTTGACCAGGCTGACTTGGAATAAAAATCCTGCATTCGAGTGATCCTCTCATCTTCACCTCCCAGCAACTGGAACTACAGATGCATACCATCAAGTCGCCAAGAAATCATTAATAGTGCTCACTTTCAAATGAACTAGAGGACTGAAGAAAATGAACTTATGTGGGAGACAACTTGAGCGGGTCCCCTTGAACGCAGAACAACTGCTGCAACTTTGATTGTATCGAAACGTATTTCCTTATGTTGATGTATACAGAGCTGACTATGTTATTTCCTTCTCTCTTCAATTGGTTCTAAGCAATGCAAATAAAGCTAGCTGAGGCATTGATATGTAATCTCTAAAGCCATCCAACAGTGTCCTGTTGCCTCCCATAGTGAACTCTATAAAATGTATAGGCACAGCAGGATGGCAGAGTCAGTGAGCCCCAGGAATGTCAACTGGGTATGAGCCTCGAGAAAGAGGCTATGAGTCCCCAGGGCATAAAAGTTTACATATCAGAAGCAGGTACTGGTATGTAGTCTTTAAAACCATCAGACAGTGTCCTGTTTCCTCCCAAAGTGACCTTCGTAAAATGTATAAAGCGCAGCAGGATGGTAGAGCCAGTGAGCTCTGGGAACATCGACTGGGGATGAGCCTGGAGAAAGAGGCTGTGAGTTCCCAGGGCATAAAGTTTGCATATCAGAAACTGAAGCAACAGCCTCCTAAAACAATCCACTTGCTATCCTGATTGGGTTGTGCAAATTGAGCCCCTTGCATATCTTCATCTGCATTTTGCAGAGATACCTTTCTCACTACCTTGTTAGGCAGCTCAAGTTACTCACGTAGTTCCCGCCATCCTCACTGTCACTCATCCTCAAGCAACCCTCTTGCTTCACTAGTTAATACATTCTGGGAGAGGCCTAGGATCAAGGCCTTTGTCTGCATGTCCTCAGGAGGATTGGACTTAGGACCCCTTGGCTGCCCTTAACCTTGAATATGTCTTGGAATCTTTACTCTTGCCGTGGGTTGAATTGGGGATGGTAGATTGGAATTAATTTGCCGGGATTCCAATAACATCTCAATGGATTTATAAATATAACTTCTTGGATTGTGAGAAAAACTAGACAAATGATTTCAATACTTGGATTACCGTACTCAATATTTGGGGCTACAATAAGCTTACATGTAAGATTTGAATTGTGTAATTACCTCCCCCAAAGCAAAAATAATTGCTGATCAAAACAATCTGCTGCTAAGTTTATTGTAATAAGGAAAAGCACTGCCTTGACATATGTTGGCCTTTTTTCTATGAACATGTTCAATATCATGCTATCTGTTTTTTTTTCTACATAGTTCAGGCTGGCCTTGAACTTAATATGTAGCCCAGACTGGCCTCAAACTTATGATGCCCTCCTGCTTCAGCCTCCCTATGGCTGGAATTACAGGTATGTGCCACCACGTCCGGCCAGGTGTATCCTTGTAATTGGACTATTATCAGACAGTAATATGAAAATGAACATGAAAATGGCCAAATTAATAGGCCCAAGAAAATTTACCAGACAAGCCTCTTGCCAGGACTAAAATAAATATTTGTCCTTGTGTTTACTTATATTCACCCACATATGTAGAAATTTTGAGAGTGATTTTATCAGCACTTAGCATTTTACTTGTAGTTTGGGGACATATATGAAGGATCACAAAATTAGTAATTTGGAAAAGTAGAAATAGCTTGCAATGTAAAGGATACCTGAAAATCTATAATCACAATCTTAAAATTCTTTTACTAAGAAGTTATACTCTACAGGAGGAAGTACAATGCTAGGCTAAAGAAATAAACTGTGCTAGTCTCATAACCATGACTATTGAAATGAAAGACAGACTATATTGTATCATTTACTGGTGAAGAGATTCTGTTCTTCTTTGGCCTATAAAGAAAGGAAAGCCAGCACTTGAGCAGATCCCTGAGAATGAGTTCAAAGATAACCAAATAGAATGACTTATTAATAGAATATTGTAACGGTTGATGCATTGTGTCAACTTGAGAAGTTTAGGAGTTTAACTAAGCAACTCAACAGGAGGCAAGGGTCCTCACCATAAACATCCTGAGCCTGTATAAGATGAGGGCATGGAGATGGTGTGAGTGCTACACTCGCCCTGAGGGTGGGTAGCCTGCTTACAATAAAAGGGAGAAAAAGATGCTTGCTCTAGAACCCTTTTGCTCTTGTTTCTCCTGCTGTCTTCTGCCACCTTGAAGTGTTGTCCCTGAGCCATGCCACCCTGCCTTGGAGCCAGTTGATTACAGACTGAAATCTTCTCACTGTGGGCTAAATAAACCTTTACCTCTTTAACTGTGTGTTGGGTATTTTGTCCCAGCAATGAAAGAGGGGTAACCAAGACAGAATTTGGTACTGGGAGTAGGGTGGACCATATGATCAGCTGTCAGAGGAAGAGAAGGCTAGGGCCTGGATTATGGATGGCTCTGCACATTATGCAGGCACCACCCACAGGTGGACAGCTGCAGCATCACAGCCCCTTTCTGGGACATCCCTGAAGGACAGTGATGAAGGGAAATCATGGTGGGCAGGACTTCAGGTGCACTTGGTAGTACATTTTGCCTGGCAGGAGAAATGGCCAGGTGTGCAACTGTATACTGATTCATGGGCTATAACCAATGATCTGGCTAAATGGTCAGGAACTTGGAAAGAACATAACTGGAAAATTGGTGACAATGATATTTGGGGAAGAGGTGTGTGGGTAGACCTCTCCATGTGGACAAAGGATATAAAAATACTGGTTTCCAATGTAAATGTTCTCTAAAATATGACTTCAACAGAAGAGGACTTTAGTAATCAAGTAGATCTGTGGATAGTGGCCAACCTTCTTCAGCCACCCATCATTGCCCAATAGGCCCATCAACAAAGTGGCCATGGTGGTAGGGATGGAGGTTATGCATGGGCTCAGCAACATGGACTCCCACTCACCAAGGCTGATCTGGCTACAGCCACTGCTGAATGCCTAATACGCCAGCAGCAGAGGCCGAAACTTATAGAGAGCCTTTCCCAGTCCTCATTATAATCCAAGAAGTTTATATATATGTAATCCCATGGAAAAGTTAATGGAATTCCAGCAAGTTAATCTCAATCTACCACTTCCAGTGCAATCCACAATGAAAATAAAGACATTAACACATGTTTGCAGCTATGGGGAGACAGGGTTCCCAAATCCAGCCTAGATAGTAGTTCACCAAAGGCCTTGACCCAGGGTCCAACCCAAATTTTCTCAATTTGTGAAGGGAGTGGCTTGAAGATGAGTGACTATGAGAATGGTGGGAGAATGTGAGTTCTAAGCGCTGGGCTAGCTAGGAGGCCTGAAAGCACCTCTGCAATACGCAGAGAGAAGGATAAGAAAGACTAATCTGCTTAACACAGCTGAGGTAGCATTTAATGTTTTGGGGATGGTGCTTCAGTTCTGATATGTAAACTTTTATGCCCTGGGAAGTCATAGCCTCTTATCTTGTGGCTGCTCCCAGTTGACAGCCTGGGAGCCATGGCTCTTCATCCTGCCTGACTTAACCATGTTTTTGGGAGTCTTGGGGTGGGGAAACAGCAACTATTACCTAGCTTCAAAGATTATGCATCAGTACCTTAGCTAGCCCTATTTACATTGCTGAAAGTCAACTGAAGGGCAAAGGAAATGGACTAGCCAGTTCTGTACATATCAGTACATGGAGACAGGACCAGGTTTAGCCAAAATGGAGGTAACTGCTCTTTTTTCAAGGAAAGTCTTCCAGCTGGTCCTCCACAAACACTGAGTCTCTGATATGGCATCATTCCCTGGGATGGTCAATCTGTGACCTGGTGGCAGATTGATAATATTTAACTGCTTCCATCATGGAAGGGCCTGCACTTTGTGCTCACTGGTATAGACATGTATTCTGAATATGGATTTGCCTTTGCTGCACATAGTACTTCTGCCAAAACTACTATCTGTGGACTCACGGAATGTCTTGTCCACGGTCATAGAATTCTATATAGCATTGTCTCTGACCAAGGAACGCATTTTACAGCCCAAGAAGTGAGGCGATGGGTTCATGATCATGGAGTTCACTGGACTTACCGTGTTCCTCACCATCCAGAAGCAGCTGGATAGAAAGGTGGAATGGTCTTTTGAAGACACAGTTATGGTGTCAGCTAAGTGGAAATAGCTTACAGGGGTGGGGTAAGGCTACATACATATGTGCTTTGAATCAGCACCCACTAGATGGTACTGTGTCTCCCATAGCCAGCATTCATGTGTCCAGGGGTCAAAGGGTAGAAGTAGGAATGGTACCACTTACCACTACTCCTAGTGATCCACTAGCAAAACTTTTGCTTCCTGTTCCCATGGCCTTATCTTCTGCAGGCTTAAAAGTCTCAACTCCAGAGAGGGGAAGGCTTGTACCAGGAAGCACAACAATACCACTGAATTGGAAGCTGAGACTTACCCTTGGTCATTTTGGTCTCTTCATGCCTCTGAGGAAACAAGCTAAAAAGGGAGTCACAGTGCTGTCAGGGGTGATTGACCCAGACTGTCAAAGAAATTGGACTACAACTCCACAATGGAGGAAAGTAAGAATACACATGGGAGTGTGGGAGATCCCCTGGGCACCTCTTAGTATTACCATGCCCTGTTATTAAAATCAATGGGAAACTACAACCTAATATAGGCAGAATGACAAATGGTCCAGAGCCATCATGGTATGGGTCACTCTACCAGGGAAAGAATCAAAACCTGCCAAGCTGTTTGCTAAAGGTCAAGGGAATGCAAAATGGGTAGTGGAAGAAGGTAGTTCTAAATATCAGCTATGACCCCGTAACCAGCTACAGAAAAGAGGGTTATAATTGTACTATTTCTCCCCTAATATGGTTCTAATGTAATATAATGTCAATAGACTTAATACTGGTCCTTAAGGATTATTAATCTGTGTTACAATGCTCAGGTTGTGAAATGATAAGAATAAGCATCACCCAAGAAAAACTTACCTTCTGTTCTGGTGAGGGAATCAGTGCATCTTCATTTGTATGCAGCATAGTTATACCAAGCTAGGCGTAGTTATAAGCATGTTTCTCTATCTGGAGACCAATTTAAAGAAATATGTCTGGTTGCCAAGTTGACAAGTGGTGAATTGTAATGGTTGAGACATTGTGTCAATTTGAGAAGTCTACAGGCTTAACTAAGTAACTCCACAGTTCTGCATCCTGGGGTGTAGAGGACATGCCCTTACTCCTTTAGGATGTTCATTGTGTCAACTTGAGAAATTTAGAAGCTTAACTAAATAATTCAGCAGGGGCCCAGGGTCCTTACTTTGTAAACATTCTCAGCCTGTGCAAGAGGCGGGCACTGAGATGGTATAAGTATAAAGGACTGCCCTCCCAAGGCAGGTAACCTGCATACAATAAAAGGGAAATGAGAAAGGACTGATTGCTGGTTCTTTAGAGGAGTTCCAGTCTTTGCCTTCAGTTTGGATGTTGTCTCCAGAATTCTGGTGCAGTCCGTTTAGCTTCTGCTTGGGACTCTACAGCCTTCCAGAATAGATTCTTCAGCCTTCCATCGCAGACCCATTGGCCTCCTCACATGGACTTGCATGAAACACTGTAGTGAGCTCTAGACCTTGGACTGGACCTTTTAGTCTCCAGTGTGCAGACACACTCTGCATGCTTCCTCATCTAACTCTGTGGCTGAACATTGTAATCGAATCTTGTAATTTCTTATACATTTGCATATCTTGTGTTATGTATGTTCCTCTAGTAAACCCTGACTGATACAGATTCCTATCTTCACAAAAACAGTTTCTGAGCAGTAACAAGGTATAAAGTGCATTCTCTTAAGAACTTGACTGCAGGAAACGGCTTAAGCAAGCTGTAAAGAGGTTTGGAAGCCTTTGAACTCAGACAAGGTAACAGACTTGAGATTGTTTTTTAAAAGATAGGATATCTCTTGCAACTGACAGTCACACTGTACAGAGCTTTGGAAGTTCTTAACCACAATAAGCAATGTTGCTATGAAACCACAGAACCTGCTAGAAAGGCAACTGACTCATCACCAGTTATATTAGGACCTCTATATATTAGGTTATTCCATAATTAAAGTGCCTTGAATGAAAATACTTATTGGCTTAAGAAACCAAAATTCAAATAGTGCAGTTCTCAGAATTTACTTCAGTGCCTCTGCCCTATCTCCGTCTCTCATTCTTTTGGTTTTCTTCTTTCAGTGTCAGCTTTATTCTCAAACAGATGTGTGAGATGATCCCAAGTTTCAGTGCTCATACCTACTGTTATGGATTACAAACTGGTGGTCAACTTAGCACCAGCTTCAGCTGGTGTTGAGTAAAGATGGTCCACCTGAAGGAAGTTCCCAGTATAAATAGGGACATGGCGAAGAAGAAGGAGGCGTTGTGGGTTCTTCCAAGAGTTGCTGTTTCGAGCCACTGGTTCTCCTGGAGGTGCTTGTCATGCTGGCTTCCCCAATATGGATTCTGCCATTATCATTGGAGGAGCTAGGGACCTCGTCGGTCAGAGTGGCTGTGGTTCACATTGCGGGAGCCCTGCTCCTCACATTGTGCATCGCTTCCTGGCTCCGGAGGGGAGGCTGTGTGCTGGAGAAGCTTGTCACACTGGGCTTCCTGACCTGTGCTCAACTGTTCTCCATCGTCGGAGAAGCGCGGGACCTCATCGCCGTTGGGGATGGCTGTGGTGCTCTTCAGGGCAGCCCCACTTCTTCTTTTCAGCGTGACTTCTCAACTCCCACGTAGAACCCTCAACCCACTGCACAGCTCCTTCACCCTACTGGCATAGACTTTCTAGCTCCACCGCTGACCTGTGGCCTTCCCAGCACAGAACCGTAAATAGTCTGGCATGAGCCCTTATTGTGGGCTCTTAGATTCCCAGTTGGTACTGTGGGAGGCACTGTCATGTGTTTTGGGTCTCTAGCGGGACTCTTACATGACATTGCTGTGGGATCCAGGCCCTCGGCTATCCTGGGTCT
>RJWM01024366.1:0-30826 GCA_004363535.1 Dasyprocta punctata | reverse complement strand
CCCCAGCCCCTTCTGCATCGCACCTGCACCCACACCGCCTCCACCAGCGCTGCACCCTTTGGTTGCGTGTCTGCTTCTGGAGCGCACACAGGCTGCAGAGACCGGATTCTTTCTGGGTGTTAGCACAGGGCGCCCGTGGGAAGGGCTGAAGCATGAGTGCCTGACTAACCACCTGAAGATCCCCCAGAGAAGTGAGCGGCGGCCCGAGTTCTTTCAGAATCCTCAGCGCACGCCCTGGCGCTTTCCCCGCCCTGGGCCTGGCCCTGTGCTTGGCACACAGAAGATGCCTCGCCCTCCCGCAGGGAGCCTCTGGCGCCTCCTCCGCAACACGCTGCCCTGTCTCCCGCATCCTGCACAGCCTCGCATCTGGCCGCCTTCTCCCCATGCCAGGGCACAGCTGAGCTGTGGACATTGGCGTCAGGCGTGTCCCTGCCCCTGCGTGAGGCCCGCAGGCCGGGGCTTCCCCATGTATTGGGGAAGTCCGGAGTTGTCCATCACCTGGCTTGTCCCAGCGTCTGCTCACCGGCTGTGTCACTCTGCCCTTTGTGTCACGGCGGTCTGCTTTGAGACCTGGCGCACTGGCTGTTCTTCCTGAGTACAGTTTGACTTGATCTTTTTATAACTGGCTCCCTCCTCTCTGTCATTCAAACCTTAGTTTAAGGATAAGTCTTCTTTCTCTTCCAAATCTCTCTTCAGATTGTCTCAATCACAGCTGTCATAACAGGTCTTTGTGTCCCTTGTGTCCTCTCCCCAGCCTCCACGGCTGTGTGGGACAAATGGGACTGTGGGAACAGAGTCCTCATTTTCTGGTTCTCTGCTGTTACCCAGAACCTGCTGCACTGTGTGGAGTGTGACAGGCAGTCAATTTGTCCAGTATTATTTTTGAAATGAGAGATCCATGCTTTTAGAATGCCACAGTGCCATCAGGGCCACACAGGACCAGCCCTGCAGAGGCAGTGCTCCGAGAATCTGTCACACGCGTGAGGAACTCTGGGGGATGAGTGGGAGGAGTAAGTCACTCACGGTGTGGAAGGAAGGGAGACGCTGGCCCAGTCACACTGGGAAGGTGACCTTTGCCCTGTCTCTGAGTGGAGCAAGGCCGGAGTAGGACATGGAACCACGGAATCAGCCGCAAAAGCCGCTGCCCGCAGTGCCATCTGCGCGAAATCCTGCGCTCTAGGCTGAGCCCGCAGCGGTAGCATTGCCCAGCATGTTCTGAAGATGGAGGAGATGGGTGTGGAGGTGAGGGGAAGGGGGTTCCAGAGCGTGGGGTGGACGCCAGGGCCCAGAGGAGACGCTCAGGCAGGCCATGTTCGAGAAACATTGTTTCAGTAGCTCGTGAATTATTACAGAAATTACCATCCTAAAGTTTGCTTTCATCCTGCAGAATCTGGTGGATCTGGAAGGCAGTGAGAGAGCTGCTCCAACGGGAGCTGAAGGTAAACAGAACTCAGGAGGCTCAGCAGTCTCTCTGTCTTCCTATTGTAGGGGATAAAACAGACTACTAAGTGCCTTTAGAAATAGTGAAGTAATGGGAATTAACATAAACACCAGCATCTGTGTCTAATTTACCTGGGGCTGTTCTAGCATCTATTGAAATGGAATTGTGGCCTTGATAGGGTTGTGTAGCCGGGGAGCCTCTAGAGTCACACAGAAACAGTGTAAACTTTCATGTCAGTGAGGAAGTGAAGTAGTGGGGGGCATCTTTTCAGCACTGAGGTTTGAGTCCAGCATTCTGCCCATGGGTACACATTCCGGACATCTTAGCCCTTTCTAAAGGTGTGGCCCAACCCCAGTAAGTACACCAGGCGACTGGTAGGCAGGGAAAGGCAAAAGAACAGTCAGCATCCCTCTGAGGATGGAAGTCTGTGGGTGTCTATTATTACTGATTTGGGAAAAAGAAGATCTTAACCAAGGAGTCAGAGGAGGAGCTCTGTAGGGAAGCGGGCTTTCCCTCCCTCCCTCTGCAGTGCCTCTCAGGTAATAACCTTTCTGCCTCACATAAGAGGAACAGGAAGAGACCTCCTACCAGTTACAGTAAAGCAGGGCTCGGGTCCAATCCAAAAATACATTTTCCCATCGCAGCCATCATGTCTAATGTGTTTCATAAATTCCTGTATATCATCTCATGTGGTGAGGTTTGGTTTTCACATTCATCTACTATATTCAGGTGTGCGACTCAAGGAAGGCTGTAGTATAAATCGAAGCTTATTTGTTTTGGGCCAAGTGATCAAGAAACTAAGCGATGAACAAACTGGGTAAGTTTATTCCATTGTTCTATTGTTTATGGTTTTCACTGGGTTGGAAATAACACTGGAGTGTTTTCTTTCAGGAACAGATCAAAGCTTTGGGATTCTCTGAGTGTAACTTCCATGTGTGACTGTCACCTGCTGAAGTTGCCATTTTAAATATTTTCATTGCTTTGGTCTGTCTCATAATGTGTAAAGAATTAGCTTTTATAGTTGACTAAGTGTTGTGTACTAAAAGACCAGCTACCTGTGTTATATAAAATTCTCAAATCTTTCTCCCTAATCTCTTTGCACGCTAAGTGGCTTCATCAATTATCGAGATAGTAAATTAACGCGCATTCTCCAGAATTCCTTGGGAGGAAATGCAAAAACACGTATCATCTGCACAGTTTCACCAGCCTCTTTTGAGGAAACCCTGAGCACTCTGCAAGTGAGTTTGATATTTATCTCAACTCAGTATGTGGCAAAAGCAGCTTGGAGGAGAAAAGATCATTGATTTAAATTACATGCAGGTTTTAAAAATTATATCAACACACCTGTTATAGTCAATTTGATGCATTATCTACCAAATAGCATTCCTTAATCTAATTTTCCCACACTACAGTCATCTGAATCCCACTTCCATGTTTTTTACCACAACTCACTTTATGTCCTTAATTTGAAATAAAGCAAACTTTACATCATCCACAGAAATGATAAACTAATATTACTTGCCACAAATAGGAAATAACAAAAGAAGACATATTTTATACTGAAATTTTTGCTAGCTGATAGATCCCCACCTTCATTCTGAGCCTGTTTTGCTTTTTTTGTTTGTTAAAAAAAAATGTGGAACAGCTCTGTCAGTGAAGGGTCCAGCACTCCTTGGGGTCCCCTTCATGGCCACTTCAAGTGGGTCTTGTGCTCAGACTCTGGGGAAGTGACACTTGGCTGCTGAGTCCTGGGGTGAGGTGCTGTCCGCCCTGCAGAGATGGAAAGAGGACATGGCCATGAGACTCATCCTCCAGTGTGACTGCTTTTGAGCAGATGTGGAGCAGGATGGGTTTCAGAGGGGAGGAGGTGCTCTCGGCTGGAAGTGGGGCCTCTCAGTAGGGCAGGAACCCTGGGTGACAGCACTCCACAGAGCAGCCTGTTGGGCTTATGCCATGGGCTGTCTCCCGGGGTGTTCTCAGCTCTCAAGACCATGTGCCAGGCTACGGGAGTTGCAGAGAATCATTGGAAAAGTTTGAAGACTCCCTGAATATAAATTTCTGAAGCTCCCTGTCAGCAGTATTATTCTGTTCCATTTATTCATTGTTAGAAATTTTGAGTATTGAAAGTGTTCTACTTTTGTATGGTTGTCCCAGTTTGCTAGCACTGCTAAATATATGAAGAATACTCCTTATGTGAATGAGGTGTCAAGTGATGAAGTGCTCCTGAAAAGATATAGAAAAGAAATAGTGGACCTGAAAAAGCAACTAGAGGAGGTGAGTGTGAATGCTTTATTTTAACAGAGATTAATTTAGAGTGTTGGACATCTGCCCACCCACTCTCAACTCAGGAATATCTCAGTTGCTGCAACTTAATTTTCTAACAAATGGGTTGTAAGTATGAAGAAAGAATTTATACCACTTTAGTTTACCATGTAAACTGAAAGATTTGATTTCTTGAAATCATTTCTGACTTTATTCTGTATTTGCAAAGGGTATAATTTGAGATGTTTCTCCAAATGAACCAAGTAGAAATAATTTTGTTTTTTTAGTCTCATAAGTGCATATTGAGGTAGTTTAGAAATAGAAATGTTGTATAGCAATTTAAAACTATCTTGTATATTTTCACATCCCTGAATTCCTCTTCTGACCCTGATAGTAATCTAATAATACAGCATAATCTCGCCATTCTAGTTGGTTCATTTTAATCATCACAGTACGATGTAAAATCTTTCATTATCTTGTAATATTAAAAAGTAAGCTAAAATATCAAACAGTAATCTCATAGAACAACATCATCTCTGTCTTTGTGGTATTTCATCGTTGGCTCTCTTGACTTCTTGGCCTGTTATTCATTTCTTAGACTATTAATATGTTGTCTTATTAACCTCGTTGTTTCATGATGGAAAGAATGGAGATGAGAAGAAATGTGTTTGAGAAATTACTGATTTTATTTATGGCATGTGAGGTTCTATGTGTTAGTATATGTCATTGCTATAAAATTTAAATTCTCATAAATCACATGCAGATTTAATATTCTGTCCTTTAAGGTACTTTCAAAGTTCTGAAATCTGGCTACATGTATTACTAACATAGTGCAATACTATATGTGGTAGGTAAATATAAAGGCGTGGGCCCAGGAAGTGGAAAAAGACCAATTGACCCAGCTTTTGGATGAAAAAGATTCTCTTCAAAAAGTACAAGCTGAGAAAATTGACAACTTAACACGGATGCTGGTGACCTCGTTTTCTCGCACATCACAACAGGACTTAAAGGTAAAATGTAGAATACGGGAGCTTTTATCAAGCAGAACAGGCAGCCTGGGTCCATTGCGTCTTGAACCCTTCTTAGCCTTAAGTAGGGGAGGTTCAGGGAGCCAGGAGAGGGTCATGTGCATTGCTAGTGGGGCAGGGATGTAGGAGATGGGAGACAGCAGGCCCTCAGAGGGTGAGGAAGGAGTGGATGTATCACCAGGAAGAGCAGAAAGGAAGCAGTAGCTAGAGCCAAGTGAGCAGTCAGGAGTTTGTCCTTTTCAAAGGCAAAAGCACCCAGACTTGAGTATGAGGCTGGGAGGGGGGAGCTGTGGGGAGGTCGCATGGACAGATCCCTGAGGGCACAGTGCCCAGAGGAGACAGCAGGGCCAGAGCAGGCACACTGCTGGTCCCGTGCTTCCCAAGCTCAGGGGAAGGGACCGCCATCGGGGGACCTGAGAAAGAGTGGCTCCCAAAGGGACTCACACTGGCGACCTGGGCATGGCTTTCCCTCTGCTTCTTCCCAGGGAGAGTGAGGTGCCCAGAGGTGCAGCGGGGTGAGTGCCCCGCATCAACCCCAGAGTTCTCTAAGGGTTGTGAGTTGAGAAGGGCCGCTCGGATGAGTCCTGGAAACTCTTGTAATTTAGGGGCTGGGGTATGGCTCGGTGACAGCGTGCTTGCTCATCCTGCGGAGGCCCTGGGTTCAATCCCCAGCACCAGAGTCAAAAAGAAGTGAGAGCAGTCCTATTATAGTATGACACATTGGCCTGAAATATGTGAGATGATCTTTCTAATTGCAGGACATTCTGAGACTTGAGAAGAAAATCGGTGGTTTTCAAACCTCATAACTAGTTTTCTGTTTTATTGTGTCAGAACTCCAATGGAGGTAGAGTAATTTTGTTTTTGTTTTTTAGGCTAGAAGAAAACGAAGAGTCAGTTGGTGCTTTGGCGAAATCAACAAAATGAAAGATTCAAACTATGGGAAGGAATTTAGTGTGCCTGCAAACGTGACAAGGAGAACATCCAGGAATGCCGTCACTCTGTTAAGGGACATGGATGAGTGTGAGTGCCTTTCTGTGTTTCCTGATGCAGGCTTCCCTGTAAAGACAGAGTGCATAACTCAGTATGCTAAGTGTGTTGAAATAGACTGCATTGTAGGATCACGGTGGAAATTGTGATGTAGATGAGTAATTTTTAAAAAGTAAACTTTCATGAATTGTTCTACGAATGCCACATCACAAGAAGGATGCATTCGGAGTGCTGGGGATATATCTCAGCTAAACAAGTGCCTGCCCGGCAAGCACTAGGTCATGAGTTTTATCCCTGGTACCTCCCTCCCACAAAAAAAGAATGTTACACTAGTTGAAATACATGTGAAAAATATTTTGCTTATTGTTACTCTGATTATTCATTTAAATTTGTGTGGTATTGATATGACATCTATGTGAAACTTTGCCAGTCTACTTAGAAGCTGGGTATGGTGGCTCATGCCTGTAATCCCAGCACTCAGCAGGCTGAGGTAGGAGGAGCGTTGTGAGTTTGAGACCAGTCTCAGTTATAAAGTGTGCTTAAGGACAGCCTGAACTGCATAGTGAGACCCTGTCTCAAAGATAAATAAGTAAATAAATAAATAAAATCTACTAGCAGTGATGAAATTGCAAACTCAGAATTTGTCCTTTTGACCTCTCTGTGATGAGGAGCCCATGTTTTATCACTAATCCAAACCAGCAGTCTTCATTCACGCACTGTTGCAAATGATCAGCTCAGTTGAGCTGTGTTCTTGGCCTTCCCATGCTGAGGATACAGTTACTAACTCACTGATGTGAGGTTATTATTCAGTATCTCTGTCACTTTTTTAAATGTTTAATTTGACTTTTTGGAAATTTTATACACGTTAACATGCACATTTCTTTTTCCCCTAATTGTAGCTTTCTGTTTGGAATCTGATACCTTCAGCAAGACTCCTGATACATTAACGGAGATAGAGCGGAATTCTGCAACAAAGCTACTAAATGAGGTAATAATGTATTTTACAGAACGTGATCTTATGTTGGTTTTTGTGGTAGTAGTTTGTCTGCAGCTCTGATGAAGATTTCCCTCACTTTTTTTGACTTCCAGTTGAACACTAGGAGACACAGAGAGGGAGGCTAAAACGTTTATAAAGCAGGTGTGTGCTAATAGGTAGAGGTTTGCTTCTAGTTCTTTACCAGCAAACCTTAGTATCTATCTGGTTTGTTTTGGGAAATCCCGTGGAGGTAAAAGATTAATTGAGAAGCATCAGTATTCTCAGGCAGAAGTCCAAGAGTGATCTATCAGAGGGGATAATGTTGCCAGATGATTCTGAGAAATATAGGTAAATGTACCATTGGTTATCCCTCTGTCTCCTTAGGCCATGGACTCTGTGATCCCCACAGATCCCCAGGCCATAGATGCCCAGTGCCTACTTAAAAGGTGCAACTCACAGTTGCCCATAGGTGTGCCCGTCCTGTGTTGCGCTTGGACAACCTCTAGGTCACTGGTGATCCCTAGCAGGAGAAATGCCACGTGGTAGTTATTACACTGCATTGTCCCAAGAATGGAGACAAGAAGAAAGGTCTGCATTTAAGTACTGACACAGCCTCTGTGGGCCGACCACACTTTGTCTCTAAGCTTAGTTGAATCTTCCTAGGAGGAGCCTGCAGGTCCAGAGGGCTCACAGCAGAGCCCATCCGAGCCAGAAAGGAAGGATGCCATGGTGAGCACTGCTGTAGGTTAGCTTTCGGGTCACCCTCCGGATTGGTGCTGTTCAAGACAAGTCGCACTCTATTGACATGTGTCTGTCAAAGAAAATATCATTTTAATTGGGAATGCAATTGTACTTCCTGGTAATTATTATCATTGATTAATATAAGAAAGTGTTTTTATCTCCCTGGCATATATTCTAGGAGTTTGTCATCTTTATTTTTTGTAATTCCTCATTGAAGCTGTTTTTTGAATCTCTTTCCCTTAATGGTATGGTAAAACTTAGCATCATTGGTGACTGAGACAGACAGTATGTGTCCTTCCTGAATTGAGTCATCTGAAGAATCAAGTAGTAGTCAGATGGATGAGCCATTAATAAACAGCTTTGATCCTGAGGCACTGAAGTGTTGGTGCTGGAGTGGGCCCCCAGCAGTTCCTTCCCCCTTGGACTTTCCCTGAAGGCAGAAGCAGACTTATGATTATTTTGTCTTTATTCTGCTTTCAGAATAAACCTCTGTTCTCTCTGAAGTGAGCTAGTTTAGAAAATGGAGACTGTTGGAAAGATGGAAGGTGGGAAGCCACCAGTGGTGCAGAGGTCTCTGTATCATCCATCTAATTTAAAGAAGTATAGACAATGTGGTTTGAATCCCTTCTGATTGGAAAATTTGTTTTTGTGTATAATAGGAAAACAGAAAGTGAATTCAGCTCACTGTGTGCTAAATATAATCTGGTACTAGACTATGAACAAGTAAGAAAAGAAAATGAAGAAATGAGATTAAATTTTAAAAAATGGCTTGGATGAATTTGAGGCTCTAGAAAGAAAAACTGAAAAAGATCAAGAGGTTAGACAAGAGATGCTCAATTAGACAAGTTCATACATTAAAAAGAAATAGCATTCTGTGAAAGATGTTCATTTCTAAGATGGAGGTAACAAGGTTTCACCCTTTTTTATTTGTATAGACAATGTAGAGAATTTAAGAAACATAGTGTTTAGCTGGCACTGTTTTTCAAGCAATTAAATCATGTTGGCTCCCCTGAAGCTTGTTAAAGAAAAGGAATTGAATGCATCCAGGTGGGGGCTTAGTGGATGTCCTGGCTGTGTCCTGAGGAAATAGCCAGGCCCTGCTGAGACCTCTACAAAAGTTGATCTAGGGCCTGAGGATTTAGTTCAGTGACATAAGCATTTGCCTGGTAAGGGCGAGGATGTGAGTTTGATCCTTGGTACCAAAAAAAAAAGTTGATATAGATGTAGCTGACTGATGTGTGGATGCTGTGTGTTAGTAAATTTCCCTTTGTCTGACTAGTGTACCTATTGCTAAGTAGTTGAAGTGTTGTCAGAACAGCTAGAGAAACTGATGAATGAATGAAACCATTTGACTGTAGGCCCTTTGTTTTGGTGGCCCTAGGTGTTGAGCCCAGGAACTTGCACCTGCTG
This sequence comes from Dasyprocta punctata, assembly GCA_004363535.1. Lineage (NCBI taxonomy): Eukaryota > Metazoa > Chordata > Mammalia > Rodentia > Dasyproctidae > Dasyprocta > Dasyprocta punctata. Next base: position 21,981 of record RJWM01024366.1, on the reverse strand, counting down.
GTCCAGCACTCTACACCTGGCTGACATTCTTGCCCTGTGCATTGCTTCTGTCTTCATGATGGAAAACATGATTTCTTTTCATTCATGTGATGATTAGCATGTGCTCACCCCTTGTGACTAGGGGGGAATGGCATCTGTATGCACGTTTCTAAGCTACTCCAATGTGCTAAAATTGGATCTCCCTGAATCCCTTTTGCTATCTGTCTAAGACAACGGTGATGACCTAAAACAAATGAAACAGTGCCAAGGGCCAAGACAGTGGGCCCCAGTGAGATGATGTTGTTTCCCTAGTGGGGGCTTTGTTTTTTATATCTACAGTGAGGCCCTGGGACTGGAGGAATGAAAAAAAGGAAGTTACAGTGGAATAAAACAGCAGAGTCCTCCCTAGCTTCAGTGAGAATGGAGGGCAGTTGAGTGGGAGTGTGGGTGCCAGGCAGGCCCTGAGGGTTCAAGGATGCTTTCTTTGCTGAGGGGAGTGTCCTGATGTCCTCTTACCAACTCCTGGAGATTTCCAGCTAGTGACTTGGCACTTTATGATATCACCAGTTCCTGGGGCCTCACAAAGCCCAGAAGTTGCTTCCTCAGGGCACAGTGAGGGAGCCGGAGTCCCAGGGCGAACAGTGTGCAGCCACAGGCCCGGCCCCAGGAGCACGCACGGGGTGGGGGGAGGCTCAGGCTGCAGGAGCAGCTACAGGAAAGCCAGGAAGAGATAAAATGTCTCACCAAGGAGAGGGACGGCCTGAAAATGGTGAAAGAAGCTCTTGAAGCTGAACCTGACCAGTTGAAAGAATGTATCAAGAACACTTTGGTTAAAGTAAGTTTCACTTTTCCCTCCCACTTAATTCATATTTTATCAGAATCCAGTATTCAGGAAAGTGGTGTTCATATGAAGTTAAAATGTAACTGTCATTGTTCTTTAACTGTCCTAATTATGAGGTGACCAGAAGCAATAAAAGTCACTTGTGAAGGGCCAGGGACACAGCTCACTTGTAGAGCCCTTTCCTGGAATGCACGGAACCTGGGCTTCCATCCCCAGCACAGGAAAACAAAGCAAAAAGTACTGTGAACACCAGGACACTGTTTAAACTGAGAGGACCCATTTCAGTGCAGACAGTTGTCTTTGTTTTTGTCGATGCTGATACATAATGCCTGACACCCAAAGATAAAGGAGGAAATGTTTACGTGGCTCAAGGTTTCTGGAGGTTTCAGTCCATGGTTGGCTGGCTCCAGGTTAGGGTGACATGGCAGAGGGGTGTCGCACAGGAGAGCAGTTAATGGTGGACAGAAGAGAGCATGCAGAGAAGTGGCAAAGCTGCAAGCGACAGCAGCAACTCCCTTCCTGTCCCTTTTGTCCTATCCAGGCTATAGGCCCTTAGGGCAGAGAGCACTCACACCCAGGGTGGCCTTCCAGCTATCCACACTCAGAAGTGTGCTAAACCAGTCAGTGAGCCAGGTTGGTAATCAGAGGCCCTTGATCCCAGCCTCACACTTAAGCCCAGCCTCCCATGCTAGATCCAGCCCCCTTTGAAAATCCCCACCTGTGGCTGTTGAAGCACTGGGAGGACATCTAGACAAGTCATAACAGCTGTTTTCTCAGATGTTCCAAACTGATTTAGAAGAAGCCATGCAGAGTTACAGGAGAGGGGATGCCAAAAGTGAATCATTTCTTTCCTTCTTTAAATGTATTCCACCAACATTGCAGGGCACTTTGTTTCCCGAGTGTCATCCCTATCAGTGTCACAGTCCTAGTTGACGCTCCAGCATCTGCATAGGAAAGTCCTGCTGCCATTCTCCCTGCACAGCCACCCCAGCCACAATTACCCTGACTTCCTCTCTGCCCTCTCGGGGTGGTGTCCTGGTTGTGCCCACCAGGCTCACTCTGGAGCTTCTCTCATTGGTTCCCACGTCAGGCCTAGGACTTTCTGGTAACTCCTTGGCTGTCCTGCTGTTTCTCAGAATCAGCTCTAGGGTTCCCATCTGCCCAGGAGAGCCTGGAGCTCTGGCACCATTTACCCTGTGCCCTGCCGTGTACTGTGCTCTGATCCACTGTCGAGGGGCTGCGGGCCTGAGGCTCTGGCCTGGTGCCTGCTCTTCGTCCACGTGCACCCTGTGTGACATGACCAACACGGCCCTCGCACACCTCCCCATGCCTCTGTGTCCCCTCACAAGCCCTCCGCCCTGACTCACGATGGGCATGTCAGACACGGGAGCCCTGGCAAGGCCTCTTGTGTGACAGGAGTTGGGTAAAGTGGTCTTTTCCCCAAGGGTGGGAGCCTGTAAAAGGCAGAAGTCAGGTGAGTCTCTGGTCATCTCCAGCCCCTAGAGGCAAGGTGAACTGCAGGAGCATCCACAGGGCATGCAGAACACCCAGGGAGGGCGGTGCAGGGCAGGGAGTGCAGGCTGGCAGGGGGCCACTCTGTCCCACCTGACTGCTGCTAAGGGTACTGATTTCTGTCTCCTAGAATAGCACTTCCCTGGCTGCTGGCTGTGTGCTTTGTGATTCCCTGGAGATGCAAGAGGCTCAGAACAAACAAGAACAGCCCCTTAGGGTGGGAGAAAGAGTCGGAAGCCCCGAAACAAGCGAGGCAGAGGAACCGAAGGAGTGGTCCGAGGCCAGAGACTGCACTGCCGAGGGTGGACACCGAAAAGTTCCAGCTGTCCAAGAGACCTGAGGAGAGTCACCACCAACTGTCATCCCTAGTGAAGGAGCGAGATGACCTCCAGGGCCTGCAGGGAGCGCTCGTCAAGGTCAGGACCCCCGCGACAGCTCAGTGTGAGGGCGCATCAGCTCCCAGACCCGAAGGCCTTCGGGATTTCACCCTGAACCTCTCTGTGCTGCTCAAACTATTGCTGTCAATGTAGTGTGGTTTTTCTTTCTCTACCGAAGGTCCTGGAAAGGCAGAAGGAAGCAAGAATTGCTCACTTGCACGTGAAAGGGCGTCAGGAAACCATTGATGACCTCAGAGGGGTTGTTTCTAAGAGGACAGATGAGATGTCAGACATGCGAGCAGACTTAGAAAACAAACACGTGGCCTTGAAAACCCAGGTACCTTTTGCCGTTGTCATCTGAGGGCCTGGGAATTTGGATCCGATGTTTTGTGTAGTAATTAGTCTAAAAGAGAAGTGATTTGCCTGTTCAGTTTTGAACTCTGCTTTGTCTTATCTCTAGGCTGAAGAACTTGAGAAGAAAGAGCATCAGCTTCTTCAGCTGGAAAATAATCTCAGGGAAATTCTGTTTGAAACAGAGCAGTTGAAGAAGCAGATAGAAACCCAGAGTGCAGCTCTGAAGAGCATGGAGAAGGAGCTATTAAGACTGAGCGAGAAACTGGATGAAAACCGTGAGGAAGTGCAGTTTCTCACAGAGGAAAACGAGAGCCTGAGAAGCGTGGAGGAAACCCTGAGACAGGAGGGGGAGCAGCTGCGCGAGAGGCTGAGGAGCACAGAAGCCCAGGTGAGTGGTGACCTTTTCTCTCCCTGTGGCCAGCGTGTTGCCCACAGCAACAGCCCCTTCTGGAAGGAGAGGCTGCACCTTCACACCCCTGGAGACAGGGAACCAGTTCCATAACCGGCATTTCCTGTACGGCTGCTGTGGTCCATGTACCCTGCCTCAGTGGTTAGAGTGAGACTCCATGTAGATATTCACACACACGCCTGCCTCACGACTCTTGATGGTAATAGTTTGTAATAAAACTGGGAATCGTCTGGGTGCCCTTCAGAAGGAAACTGGGTAGATAGGAGGACGGTGTCAAAGTCCCATATGAGCCTTAGAGAAAGTCACAGGTGTGGGTGCTGCTCAGGAGGCCAGGCCGACTGAGGGCCGGAGGTCACCCATGCTGGGCATGCAGTGTGTTTGTAATTATCTCAAGATCCAAGAACTTCAGCAGAAAGAGCTACAGCTTCTTAAAGAAAAATATGTCATTAAAGTCCTAAGAAATGAAGTGGAACTATTAAGGCAGTAGTTTGCGGCCCACACGCTCTCTGTGCCAAGTGTGGATGTGGACAATTTGCCATTGACTAAGAAGCTTCATGAAAACCTAGAAGAAATCAGGATGGAAGCTGAGGACAGCGGTGAACTCAGGAGGATGAAAGAGTCTCCCAAAAGGGGCAGAGGCCAGTTCAGAGAAGCCAGGAGGAAGTGGCAGCTAGCATGGGTTCAGAGCCTTCCCCTTGCTGTCAGTTATCTGAAAGAATCGAGCGTTTTTGAAAAAAAAAAACATATGGGGTGTTTTGCTGTTGTTTTCTGGAAATTTCTATGAGCAGTACAGGTTAGTGGGTAAGTTTATATTAATTTTTTAAAAATTGGAAACATGTATTTGAAAGAGTTGCAAGAAAGCTTTCCAGAAAATGCCACCTAATTTTTTATTTTTAAGAAAAAATACAATAAAGCAACCTGTTTTCCTTCATTTAATTTCTTTAACATAATGTCTAAAGTTTTTTAACACAGGAATTAGTGTTACTATAAATGAGATATTAAAAGATCAGATTTGTCATCAAGGATTTAAGCCCTCGTTTGTATACTTCTACTGGTAGAGTTGTGGAAATGGGCTCTTACTGCTAAAGCAGTTGGAATAGGAAAGGCAAGAAGAATATAGATGTTTTTCTAGTGTGACTTTATGGGGAGTCAGAATGATGTAGTTTAAAAGGCCTAATCGAGTGCTCTTAAGAAGAAGCAGTGAAAGCAAATAGGTGTATGCAGTCTTTCAAAAATATTCTCATTCCCATAATTTAATAAAAAACAGTACTTTTTACAGTCTCAGTAAAATGACTACTTGACAACCATCCTAATGCAGGCCGTAACTAAATGGATAAAGGGATTTAATTTCAGAAATAGTTATTGAAGGGTTCTGCATTCTTCCAGGTGCCAGAGTGGAATGAAGAACCAAGAAGGAGAAAGTGGGTTTTTTGTTTTGTACTTGTTAACCAGAAATGCAGACGATAAGGAAGATGTTTTCCGTTGCAAGGTGCGGGGAAGCCTGTGTCACCAGGGCTCGGGTCATGAGCAGTATAGGTGGTTTTGCTTGTGTATTTACCTGGCAGGAATAACCGCAGCACAGAGATTTGGAAGAGCAGGAAGCAGAATAAGATCCAAAACCAAATTTGCAGCCGTGGAGACAAAGCTCCGTGTCCCACTTCCCCCAGTGAGCAGCGGTCCCCACGCTGAGGTCACCTTGTGAAGTGCAGCCCCCTTGCCACTGCTGGGTGTGATGTAGGTGTGGCGAGGCGTTCTCAGCCTGTGTGGCTGAGCCTGTCTGTGTCTTTGCCCAGGACCATCGGCCATGCAGGGATGCCGTGCACTCCGGAAGGAGGTCGCTGCGTGGCGGAGAGCAGTCCCTCCCAGGCAGTCTGAGGGAGAAGGGCCTGCGGATCAGAGTAAGTGTCCCTGTCACTCACGCGGGCGGTTCCCCTAGCGTTGCCGTCTGTAAGGAGCGTGCGCACATGTCGCGCTCCTGTGCACACAGCAGGGAGTGCAGGGTCGTGAAGGCCTCCCGCACAGGGAGAGCGGGGCGCACCCCCGAAAGGCCCAGGGGTTCGCGCCACGCAGCTATCCACTGGCAGAGCCGTGTGGACTGGGCCTCGTGCTCAGCTGGTACCGGGCAGCGCCTGCCTGTGGCGCAGGAGCTCGAGGGGCGGAGCCCGGTCAAAGCCGGGCCAGCCTTCTCGGGTGCTGGGGCCTGGCAGGACTCGGGGTCTCCTTTGGGCGAGAGGGGCGCTCAGGATCGTGTGGCTTCACACCCGGAGCTAAACGTGCACCTGCGAGGTGACTACAGTTCCTGAGCTGGCCACCCCCAGCGCCCCAGGAGAGAGGCTGTGCTGCTGCACTTGTGAAGGAAACCAAGGCAGCAGAGAAAGCCTAGCAGTGCCCACGGCAGCACAGCTGCCGAACTGATGGAGCAAGAATTGGATTCTGCCAGGTCTCATGTGGATGTTGTACCTTTCTTCAAAAATAACTTCATTTCCTTCAAGTTACCATGTCTGTATCAGTGTCGTAGGTTACGCATGCATAAGCGTGTGGGTTAGTTCCCTCCCCCGCTCCCCTAGAAAGTCATGACAGATACCGAATGGACCTGTGGTAGTTGAGCGAAAGCCTCAGTGGCTTCCCGTGTCAGGAGGTCCCAGAGCCCCAGCTCTGGGGAAGGGTTAGGAATCAGAGTCGCAGCAGATCTCGGGCGTGTAGGTGGCTTTCCCAAGGCGGCGGGGGTGGGCAGCCTTGGTTCCTCATGGCCTCTGCTAAGTTCACACTGCCTACCGCAGCCTGTGGCCCGCATTGAGCCGTGAGCTACAGAAGCTGCCAGATCAGGTTCTCTCAGGTTTCCCTTCAGGCTTGGCTGATCTCATTCAGATCACAAAGGCTCAAAAGAGTAAAAGAAAATGTGTCCACATGCTGACAGTACTGTGGGACTGGGGCTGTGACTCAGTGGTCCCAGCAGCCACCTGGCATGCACGAGGCCCTGGGTTCCCTCCCCGGTACCCTTTAAAAAATGCTGACAGTATTGTGTCTCACTCTCTTGGCTATTTGCCTATGTTATTTTAGTTCCCCCAAATGTATTATTTGTATAACCCCAAATTAATATTTCTTTTTTTTCAAAATAAAGGTGTTTATCTTTCCTACAGAAAGTGTTAAAATATGAGTTGTAGAGCTACTTGTTAAATTTGAATATATGTTACCTTTCCTTTAGGAGCTTGAGAAGAGATACTCAGAGCTGCATACTGAGTATGAGTGCTTGGATGGATTGTGGCTTGATTTGGAGAAGGAACTTGAAATCCAGAAAGAACTTTCAATTCGAGTAAAAACAAACCTCTCACTTTCATGCCTGGAAGCCAAACAGTTTGAGAAACTACTCGCCAGCAACCTGAACTGTGGCATGGAATTCCACAGAGTCATCAAGATCCTTAAGGTAGCACCACTTGTTAGTACTATGCACGTACACCCAGCTGCAGACTTCAGTCCTAGCCCTCTGTGTGCTGACATCCTCCCTCAAGAACTCGTCATTTGCTGTTTAGAATCCTTAGTGCAAACATCAGGAGTACATGGATCCTGGAACACTACGTGTGGGATTCTCTGTCCACCTAGTTGCCATTCATGCGACAAAGCCCAGCTTTAGCCAGAGGCCTCGACCCCGGGTCAGAGCGCTCAGCAGGCTGGGCCAAGGCCCCTCGCAGATCTGGGACTCTGGTGGATAAGGCAGCCATGTGACCCAGAATATGGCAGGGATACTGGGGTATGTGGGTGGTGTGAAATGGCACGTGTCAGGAGTCACAGGAAGGATGGCTGCAGTGGAGGGCAGCCCCAGGCAGCAGAGTTGGGGCTGATTTTGTAGGTGACAGAGAGCCGGGGCACAGGTGTCTAAGTGGCGATGGCTTCAGGAAGAGGTTAGCACGTAGGTCTTCAGAGATATGGAGGAGACCGAGGCAGATGCAGTGAGAAGCCCTGTGACTGTGCTGCTGGAGAGGTTTGCAGGGGTGAGGGGGAGAAGACAGTACAGAAACGGCAGTTCAAGAGGCAGGTTCACATGGTGATCCTAGAGGGAAGACAGGCGAGTTCGGATTGAGTCACAGGATTTGGTGAGCAGGCTTGGGGTAGTGGGTCCCGTCAACCAAGGAAAAGAAGAAAGAAAAAGAAGCAAGGCGTGGTGCAGGAGAGTTCAGGGATTTTGTGTAGAGTTTGAGGCTGAAATACCCACGATGAGACAGCTAGTAAGAGATGCCAAGTCAGCCTTCAGCTGTGAGTCTGAGGTTCAGCAGGAGAAAAATCAGGGCTGAGGTTTGGGACTTCGTCAGCAGAGGACTGATTATGACACAGTGTGCGTGAGGAAGTTAGGTCACACAGAAGGCAGAGGGCCAACAGTGGGCAACAGCCCTCTGGAGAAGCCCCCAAGGCTAGGGCTGTGGGGGAGAGGGTTGAGAGGCAGAAGAGAAGCAGGCAGAGAGCTTTCCCACAATTCTCAGGCAGAGCAGGGTGTGTGAGCATGGAGCAGGATGACCCCGCAGCGTGACCCTGTGACTCGGGGTGGCTGTCAAGTTCCTGCCCTCCCCTATTGCCTCTCCGAGTCTGAGAATCTGCCCACAGATATGGCCAGTCAGCTCTCCAGAGCTCACGCATGAGATTCATGACCCTGTGGCCTCGAAACCATTGTCATCTGGGAGCCAGGCATGTAAAAGCCCCTGAGAAGCAAACCTGAGGGTGCGGGGTCCTCTTGTTGGCTGTCCAATCTAGCTGGGAGGTGCAGATGCTGAGCACGTATCCCTGCTATCTGCCCAGGAATTGTGTGAACAGTAGTTTAACCCGAAGGGGACAATGGGCTGGGGCGGGCTTAGCTACGAAGCAACCACAAGTGAAAGTTTCACTCTCCAATGAATTTCATTGCTTTTCTGCAAGTTCGCACTGAACGATGTGGCAAAGATGAAGGAGGAAGATCACAGATTCTTCAGTAAGCTTGAAATGGCTCTCATCAATGAAGTGGAGAAGCAGGATGAGCTGCATATGAAAATGCAGCAGCTCCAGCGGGAGGCTGAGGGGCTGCCCTCAGGATCCAGGCACCGCAAGTTGAACGAATTTATGGCTATGCGTACTGAGGTACAATTTATTTTAAATGGATTCCATTAGGTTTTAGTCCTTTTTGTCAAATAGAAATCCTCCTTTTTACATGTGCAGCGCCATTTTCATTCATCAGAAAGGAACAATGGGCTGCAGGGTGACAACGGGGAGACCAAGATGGCCCCTGATGGGCCAGCTTCCTTTCTGTTTGCTCTGGACACAGGAGAGGGGGTGTAACGTGGGCAAGTAGGGATTCAGGAAAGCTCAGAGTAAGATTCTAAAACCTCTGCCAATTGTTCTGAGAGAAGACTAACATGTGGAATGTATAAAGCTCTCAAAACCATTCAACCCCTTCTAAAACTTCTTGCATGTGCCCTGGGAGGCAGAAAATCCTTTATTGCAGCAGCTCCAAAGTTCACAGCTCCCTGCACACCTGCCGAGTGCACAGAAAACCGGCACCGGGGACCCTGGTGCATGGGGACAGTTAGTCACAGATGTGTGGTCGTGACAGAGTCGGGCTCTAACAGGCAGCATAGAGAGTTTGCATCTGTCACACAGCAGAGAGTGCCAAAATCTTACTATGCAGATAACTGAAGTTTCAGATGGGAATTGTATTTCCTAGTTTGCTCTAAATCATTATAGAGAGTGAGAGTCCAGTAGGTCTTTACCTTTTTATGGCATTTATGGTACTTTATGTCTCATGTGATATTTAGAGTTAGACTTTCCTGGTGGTGAGCCTGTTCAATACCTATTTTTCCCACAGGAAATTCTCAAAGACTTCTCAGAAAATGACTTCCCCAGCATGAAAATTGAACTTCAACAAGCACTGAATAATCGGAAAGAAATGATTCGGTTTTTGGAAGAGTGGTTGAGGACTGACTTCGACATCGAAAAACTTAAAAATGACCTCCAGAAAGAATACCATAGCCTTTGCCAAGTGGATAACTTCTATAATAAGAAAGTAAATGTAAGTATTAATGTTTTGTGTTTCTTCTTCCTTGTTGCCTTTTGCTTTTACTTTTCTATGTTGTTTCTAGAATGGCTGAATATTGAGTATGCTTAATTTATTTGCATATGCTTTATGACAAACACTGACTTTGTAAAACATTCTTCCTGTAACCTGTGCTTAAGATGATGAAGTAGTGTATATAAACCTAAATTATAAAGGTAACAGAACCTTGGTATTTATATCTCGAGTTAGAGTTCCTTAGGAGGTGTGTGTTTTGCAGAAATGTGTGCTCTCTGCCTGAGGCTTGTCTTCTCAGTGTCTTGGCACTGTCTCACGCTTTGCAGGTTTTTCTGTGTGAAGAAAGTCAGCTTGTCGTTGATGTCTTTCCTAGCTCTTGCCTTTGTGGCTGTGGCTGTGTTTGAAAATGATCGTCAGACCCAGGGTCTCCTGGTTTCTAATGTGTTCCCTGCGGGGAGTGTTAGTTTTTCCCTTTCTGTTGAAGCCCACTATCTGTTTGAAGTCAGGCATTACATCGTGCTGTGGTTCCTTTGTATCTGTGGGGACCCATGGTCTGTGTCTGGTGTCACCTTTTTGCTTGTGGGTGAGCAGTTGGGTAGGGACATTGCTGAAACCTTTCCTTCGCTCTGTGCTGGCTGTGCTCCGTATCTGACATGAGCTGCCCTGACACCTGTCTCTGAGATCCGGCTGCTCATGTGGCCCTGTGCATAGTTGTTTTGCAGTTCCCAATGCCCTAGGTCAGGGACTGCCAAGGTGAAACTTTTATTATTCATCCCAAGGTGATTGGTCCAAACGACCTGATTGCTAAGAAGCAACACTGCTCCAGATGAGTGTATTCACTTGCTTTGCTTTTTATAAATGAGTCTGTCTCTGCTGTTTTCTGACACGCTCTCCTCCCGAGTGTGACTGCTGAGGACCAGTGTCAGAAGTTTGTGTCTATGTTGACCTGAGAGCAGAGGGAGCCAGCCCATTCCATATCCTCCGGATCGGCTTGTTCTGAGAGTTTGAGGACTTCTCTTCTGACACTTGCATTTCATTTTGAACAGACTATATTGAAATGAGGGATCATGCTTTTTAGATGAAAAGTTGTTAAATGGGTTGCTCCTCCCATCTGGGGAATAGTCACCTTGTGAACCAGTAATTGACTCTTTCCAAAGATAGTCCACAGGCAACAGAGAATGGCACAAAGCCAGCATTTGATAAGGTAATCTTTGTATTGTGGGGTGCTTTTCTTGTAATACTGAGGATTCAGCTGTGGTTCCATCAGCTAGTAGGGCTCTCTCCCTGTGGGTCAGCATGGAGATGTGGCCTCTTCTGGCACCCTGAGGGTAGGAATTGATAACTTGATATGGATGAAGGGCAGCAGACCAGAGCCAAAAGGAGTCCAGGGGACTGGGGATGTGGCTTAGTGGCACAGTGCCTGTCTGAAATAGAGTCCCGGTTGCCACAAGCAGCAAATTTAGTGAAGACTGAGCCAGGTGCAGTAGTATACACCTCTAGTCTCACTACTCGGGAGGCCAAAACAAGAAGATTGCAAGTTCAAGGCCAGCTGGGCAGCTTAGCAAGAGGTTGTCTCAACATAAGGTGGCAAAAGGGTCTGGAGATGAAATATGCTAGTGGAGTGTCCCTGGTTCCAGTCTGGAGTCTGGCAAGACCCTGGGCTACCAAACTAACCAGAAAGCCCAGAGTAATGGTCAATCAATGATAAGGCATTTGTGCTAAGCACATAAAGTGCACTCCACAGGAATCAAAAAGGTGTAAGTAATGCTATGATGTAGAAGAGAGTATTGATTAAATGGTTTCCTCTGCACAGAAATATAGTATTTGCACACCAATTACCAGATGTCAGGTGAATCATTTCCCTTAAATACATGAGGAGTGTGCTGAGCAGGAAGCAGATGATTGCCAAGTTTACCAGCTCTCGGGTATCAGGCGATTGCATCCCCAGCCTTGGCCCAGCTCAGGGCTCAGCCTGCACACTTCCATATCCTCCCCAAGGGTCGGCACATCGCTGAGTCATGTCACCTCTGCAGACCAGTGAGTCCTGGGCAGCCTTGCTCTGTTCATTCTCGTCAACAGAAAATACGTGGATCCGCAGTCAGGGAGGCAGCCCCAGGAATCCGCGTGTTCTCTGAAAGCGCCGTTCTGGGGTGTGCTGAGTAATAAATCTCAGCCTCTGCGCTTTCCCAGGATGTGCATGTTTTCTAACTCTGCAATGGTGCTTGCCATTCACTAGGTCATCATTGATGAGTTGACGGCATTTGACGAAAGATGTCTGGCCAGGTGCATGGAGTGGGAGCAGTACCTAGAATCGGCGAGAGCAGAAAGCAGAGCACTGCTCAGAGATTGCCAGGTGTTGGCTGCCTTCCCAGCGTCCGGTGCCCATGGTGACCCTGCTGCACAGTCCAGTAGGAGCCCTTTGGTCCCCCCAGGAGCTGCACAGCTGGCCACACAGGTACAGTGCGGCCAACCACATCCTTGAGGTATTAGCTTCACCATGGCATCGGGGCAAACGTGTGCAGTAAGCAGTGTGTGTGTGTGAGATTGGCTGGGTTTTTATGTGAAATTCTGTAGCCCACCACTCACGGAAACTTTCCAAAGCAAGACTGTATCCAAATCTTCCTTTGCATTGTAAATTATAGCCTAATTTCAATACCAGATTCATACAGTATTAGTTGTTACCCTCTAGGTGTTGTAAGCATTCACTGTAAAGTCCATAAGTCACACAGCTTTCTATTAAAATGGAATCTGTGCAGAACAGACATTAACTGGAAGAGAAATATCAAGTTAGCTTATCTGACTTTTATGCCTTTAATATTGACGTCTTGGTTACCTTTCTCTTATTGCTGAGAGAAAACACCTAATGCCCAAAGTGAAGGAAGGTAAGGTATATTTACAGTTTGTGGAGGTTTCAGTCCCTACTCAACTGACTCAAAGGCAAGGTGGTCTGGCAGCTGTGGGTGATACCAGAAGCAACTAGAGCAAAAGGATCAAACAGGGAGGAACAAGCAGCTTTCCCTGTCTTATATCGTGTGCCTGCCCCACCCCATGGCAGGTGCAGGACTTACACTGCCAGTCCCAGTGCCAGACAATGAGCCAATCACAAACTCTAGATTCAGTCATCTGCATGACTGCATGAGGCTTTGGGGGGACATCCAGACACAAACCATGACAATAGATTATATTGCACTCAAAATAAAAGCATGAAAGACTGAAGGTACCACAAGACTGTTGTGCAGATTCACTTGTGTGGAAGGATCAGTGTATTATTTGAAAAATCCAATTACATCGGGAGCTTTCCTTCCATGGGAGCTGGCAAACATTACCAGCCTGCTGCCCTACTGTGTTAGTACACAGAATGCTGAGTAGGGAACCCAAGAGGAAGCCATAGTTCAGGGATGTCAAACCTTTCAGAGTTTTCAGTGATAGCAAAAGAGCTGCCTGTGACCTATGTACTATAGGTTCACCACTGCTGGTAGAGTGTATCAGTTTTGCCAAAACAAATAAATGGTAATAAAACCAACCATAAATGTAATCATTAATTATCAGCGGACACTGGAAAATCACAGGTTCAGTGATTTGATTGCCTGTCGTTGTGTAACTCCATCAGCTGATAGAGATGAGACAGGGCAAGGATGAACCCTGATTGAGCAGAATGTGGGATACTCAAGCTAGAGTGGTGTAAGAGTAAAGGATAAAGAGGAGACAACAAGATAAGATCAAGTTTGATGCAGGCGCTGAGGGAGTAACCACAGAGGGAGTGCTGTGCTGGCTCTCTGCAGACAAATGAAGGGAGCTGGCTGATACAGACTTAGGCAGGGGAGGGCTTTGGAAAGTGGATTTAACTTCCTTAAGGGATACTGGCAGAAGGAGATGGGACTATTTTTGGTGAACATGGGCTTTGGCAGGGGCTTGTGGTAAGGAGAAGCCACAGAGAGTTCTGGGATGAAGGAGTTTAGCACCATGATGATTCAGCATTACACTTCTGCCATCATGGCTAGGCAGATCCTGGGTGGGGGACCCTATCAAAACCTCGCTTCCCAAGCAGTGATTCACAGCACGGGAAAAATTGCATCCTCCCTGACCCAAGAAACACCCTGGAGATGTGGGCGTGTGGAAGAGTGCATCTCAAGGGCCTGGCTGAGTGGGCTTCCCGGATGGCTGTGTCACTTGCACCCAGGGGGAAGAGTGGTTGTAGTTCGAACAGCAGCCTGGGGAAGAGTGAGGCTGGTTTCCTGTGTCCCATTAAACAAAAGAAATTCTAGGTGGGCCGGAGAAAACAATTATAAGTACATGCAGGTGAATAATATTATAAGCAGGAAAGGAATCTGTTATTCAAGTTCATCCAAAGTTACTATTCACCTCCCAAAAACTGGGAGTAACATAAATATTCATTTGTAGGTGACTAACTAATTGATGATGCTTGCATAAAATGAGATTTCTACCCATGAAAACAAAGCACGTGAGCGCTCTGCATGTGCGGACAGCAGAAAGATCCATGGTTCAGGGTGCTTGGGTATCACCTGGGGAGTGTGGGAAGGGCTCCCCTGTAAAGAGGGTTTAGTACTCCCTGACTCAGAGCCTTGTGGGTGGTTCAGGTGGGAGACTTGATTGTATGCCTTAGAAGTATTCCACGTTTGAGGTTTTTAATTTCAAAACTAATTAATGAAAGAAAAGGGAAAGACACTTTGCATGTGTTACTTTAGAGAGTGAGTGAGAAGTTCGATTGGCAGCGTTAATCTGAGGTGTGAGTGCCTGTCTGGTACACTTAGCGCTGTGCTGACCAGCGGATGATGTGACCCCGTGCTCTTTTTATCTGTGTCATTTGAGAATTTGCTGGCAGGTTGTGTCAGTTTGGCATTTTTTAATCTGAAAGTCTCCTAAGTGAAAGAAATCCCATGATGGTGCATTGCTGTGTAATTTAGTTTCCCATCCTCTGTGTGTACAGCGCTGCATTACAGGTGACCATCTTTGCCTCGGCTCCATCCTGGAATGCTGCCTTCAGCCTGGGCCCTCTGTGTGCTTCCTCTAACAGAAACTTCAGGAGCTGGAAGCTTCCCTGCAAGAAGTGAGAGAAAGTGCCAAGTGGAAGGAAGATGAGATTATAAAGATGCAGAAAGAACTTGAAATGTCCCGTGACATAATAACGAAACTTGAAGCCAAAATTAATGAATCAAATAAATTCCTTGAGAAATCCAATGAAATGTCCCAAGCACTTCAGGTAACTTCATTTTATAAATGAAAGTTATTTTTTCAAGCTGTTAAATTTGACAAATAATTTACTACTGTGTTGTTCTGTCTTACTACAACTTACTAAAATTCCTATCATGTGGAAATTTGTTATTCAAGCTAAAATAGGTGAATGGGTAAATATCCAGTGGTACATGCATACAGTGGAATATTACATAGCACTTAAGACAAATGAGCTATCAAGTACAGGAAAATGTGTGGAGAATCTTAAAACGCATATCCTTAAGGGAAAGAGACCAATCTGCAATGGCTCCAAACTATATGTTTCCCAATATGTGACATTTAGGAGAAGCAGAAGTAGAGAAAGGGTCAAAGCTTGGCATCAGCTAGCGGATGGGAGGAGGGAGGGGGTGAGCAGGCAGAGCGCAGGGTCTCTGCCCTGCTGTCCTGGGGTCTGTCATTGACTGGGCCGCACTGCCCTCAACTGTGGCAGTGCCCAGCCTTGTGCTTGGTGTTAGTGATCCGGGGAGGAAGGCTGTGTGTGAGAAGGCTGCGGTTTCCCCTGAATGTTTTCTGTAACAAATAAAGTCCACCATTTGAGGGACTGGTGACCGTGTACATACTTCTCCGAGAAGAAACCAGATCCGTGTCTGCCAGACTGAGCCGGGGTCTGTGGTTCCCGCCTGCCTCCATGGTGCTTTGGGGCCTGGGTCCGTTGCTGTCTGACGCTGTCTCCTGTGCCTGGCTCACCCTCCTCCACCTGTTGCATCCTTTCTGTTCTTCCAGGGGCCACTGTTTTTCACTGGAAAAAAGTACTTGTCTAAAGAAATAAAAACGAGGTCTTTCTGTACTAGCTGGACATATACTTCACCTTAAATGTTGCAGGACTTCTGGGTTAGATTGAATGCCCCTCTAGGTTTGGTGTACTTGTAGTTTACTGTTTTGAAACATCCCAATTAGAGCAAAGGCAGCTTACAGACTCTGGGAAACTATGGAAAATGAGACATATCATTCTACTCCTCTTCTCTCTGCAATGATCAGGACAAATCTGCTTTAGGAGTTAAGCCATATGAGGAAGAAATTGAAGATCTGAAGATGGAGCTGGTGAAATCAGACCTGGATAAGAAGAAAATGGCCAAGGAATTTGAAAAGCAGTATGTCCTTGTTCAGTCCTTATCAGTACCTTCAAAGTGGCCTTTTCTGAACCTCAGAACCTGGGGGAATGTGCAAGTGTGTTCCTGTAGGATCTGACCAAGGTCTCTTGGTCTCTTTATTTCACCCTCTTGCTGCTGTGTTTGTGGGAAGGTAACACTTCTTGGTTTAGAAGCACCCGGGGCCCCGCAGCATACCCTCTTTCTATTGATTGACCTCTGTTTTCCAGTCTAAATTACAGCAGGCCCAGAGTTTTTGTGCTATAACATAATGGAAAGAATTCTCACCAGGGAGTCCGGAAACTGAATTGGAGAGCATGCCACGCATTAGCACATGGTCTTACCCAGGCGGCTTCATCCATCAGGTCCTCATGTCATCATCCATAGAAGGAGAGGTCTAGATTCCCTGCGTATTTCCGAAGCTATCTTTTGGTTCTTGGTACTTCTGAATCTTGAATCAGTGTGTACTGCTGACCTCTAATTCTGCCCGAGGGTAGCACTCTGAGTCTTCATGCTTCTAACCAGCCTTCTTTCACAAGAGCTTAGGGTTTCAGTGAAACTTACACTGCCGAGTTCCTAATTATAAAACGTGTTTAATTGTAGGATACTCAACAGAGATTTTGGTAGTGTGCTAGGGGTTGTTTTGTTTCCAGTGCTGGGGATTGAACCCATCACCTCCCCTATGCCAGACAAGAACTCTACTGAGTTACATTCCCAGCCCCTTTTTAATTTTTATTTTGAGTCTCACTGTGGTCCCCAGGCTAGCCTCAAACATGAGATTTTCCTGCCTGAGCCTCTTAAGCATTTGGGAATAGAGGTATTTAGCACTACACCCAGATGCTGTCATAGCTTTGCAGAAAGGCAGAAAGTCATAATGTATCAGTGCTGACTAAGGTCTGAATCAACCACTGGTGAACTCTTTCCCCTGTGAAACTGGGATCCATCCGAATTTGACCTTGACTGCTTCACCTTGGATCCCACTGTCTCAGAGTTTGCTCTCCCGACAGTGGAGGTGGAACTGTTTTTCCCTGTCATGTCCTGGTCACCGTTACCTTCATGGTGCTTGTTTGACTTCCCAGAAAAGGCCCAATCGTGTTTGTTTTATGGAGCCTCTGATAAAATTTTGTTCCATACCCGTTTAAAAGCAAGCAGGCTTGAAATTTTTTAAAAGAATTGGATTCTCACTTTTAAGAAACCGGACTGCTCCACAACAAACAGAACCGTTGTGGTTCAATGGCCTCACGATCAGAAAGGACGCAATGGTCCCAGAGTGGTGCCAAGAGGCTGGGCCACCTGCCAGCATTGGCGGGGTGCAGCATGGGGGGTGTCTCGCCAACAGTCCTGCATAGGCTTCGTGTGAAGTAGTTGCTGGGTGTTTACACACTTCTATCACTATCACTGTCAGTATTGCTTCTGCAAGAACCATCATAAAACATCAAAAGGAAGTAATATGGGAGCTGAAAGAAAATCTTAGAAGAAATAAGCAGGCGCATGATACCTCACGTGAGTCCCCAGCAGGCATTTTCACACCTGATCCAGTTTCCCCCGAGCGGCTCCCCAGCCTGTGCTGTTGTAAGGTCTTTGCTGGGTCCGCATTGCTTGCGCCCCCTCAGCACTGTAATCGCCAAGTCAGTGCCGAGCACGGGCCAAGGCTCGACCTTCCCGGGTGTCCTCCAAGATGGTAGTGCTATGGGCTCCATTTGAAAACTTCTAGGAGAAAGGCAGGTGAAGATTCCCTGCCACATGGGGTCAGGACATTAGTCTCGAATTGTGGGTGACCTTCGCGTTTATGCAGGTTGGGGTTCTCATATCAGAAGTACTCAGGGTTTTGGATTTTTCCACGTTCTGAATTATTTGCATAGACATAATGAGATATCTTAAGGCTGGAACATAAGTCTGAACACAAAAGTGATGGATTAATGTCTGTTAGGCCCCTCATTTACATGACCAGAAGATAATTTCACAGTGTTCTTAATAATTCTGTGCATGGAAAAAGATTTGTGTGCAGGGCATCAGCAGCAGCGCAGCCACTGTGTGGCCGCCCAGGGCACGGTCCAAGCTGTCCACTCGTGGGGCCGTGGCAGGGCTTTGAGCACTGCCCGTGGGTGCATCTCTGCCCTGTGTGGGTGCAGCCCTCAGGTACCCTGTACACTGGGGTGGCCCCCTAGGCTGGTTCTGCCAGCCCCCAAGGGACACAGAGGCCAGCATTGTTAGGGCCACTGCCTTGGCAAAGGGTCCCAAGGGTCCTTGTGAGCCACAGCAGGGGTGGAGTAGGCGGAGGAGTCTGGAGGCAACTTCCGGGAAGGGGTGGATCATGGTTGCCATGGTGACTCACTGCACCCAGTGGACCTGGGGTGAGTGGAGTCACCAGCCTGTGCGCTTGCCCTGCAGTGGTCCCAGAGCCTGGCGGCATGAAGTCTCCCCAGAAGCCCCTGACCTGCGGCAGGGGCAGCTGCCTCGTACAGAGCACCAAGGCGCTCATCCTGAAGAACGAGTACCTGCTGCTGTGGAAGGAGCTGGCGCAGCTGACGCAGCAGTATGAGCAGCTGGCGCAGCAGAGGAGCTAGCTACTGAGGTGAGCGCCAGGCCCAGGGCGCCTTGGGTGTGTGGACTCCGCGTATCTCTTTACTGGAAAGAAGTCCGGGGTCCCATCACCAGGTGGCCTGTGGGCAGCGCAGAGCACCCAGGGGCCAGCAGCTCAGCCTCTGGCTGCGACTTCGTGAACAGAGCTCAGTGTCCGGCTTCTCCCAGGGGAGATCAGGGCAGTGTGCCAGGTGCGCTGCTGAGACAGCGGGAGAGTGGGGCATAAAGTCTCAGAGGTGCACAGCGCCTCCCGGGGAGGACTCTGAACACGGGCAGAACCTTCAGAGGGACATGAGAGAGGACTGCAGCCCAGGGAGAGAGACGAAGCTCCAAAAGGGAAATCAGCAGAAGAGATCCAGAAGCCAGGCAGGAGCAGCCAGGCAGGGGCAGGAGTGTCGTATTTAATAAAGGTTCTGAAAAACAAGCCCAGTCTGGGAACCAGCGCTATGTGAGAGCCACTGATCACTGGGAACAACCAGACCCCAGCCCCTGCTGGCATGTGAGCTGGCGAACAAGAAGTACCATTCCCCCGCCACGCCCACTCCCAATAGTCTGGCTTATCTGGAGAAACACAGGCTGTGATGATAGCTATGGAGGTGAAATACAATTGGATGCCTGTGGTGCTTTGGTAACACTGCAGGTCTAGGGCCAGTGGTCTGGTCATATGTTCAGAGGATATAGCTAAGCAGTGTGTCATCTAGGGGGGTCTCCTTCTGAGGGTTGCAGCCATTGTTGATTCCCTGTGGTCTTGTTGTGAGGTTCCGTATCATTTCTATAGTTTTGTTGGGTTGAGTTTTATTCTCTTTTGTTTGAGTGTGTTAAATCTGATGGCAGTAGAAGCTATTTCAAGAGTAGCAAGATATATTTTGGTAGCAATTTTGGAATATTGGCTTGTTTTGAAGTCCTGTATTATATTCATTGTTTTATTTGTATTGTTTCTATTCTATTCTGTTGTGTTTGATTTTTACTATGTTTGAAGTTATCTGCAGCTGTTTTGAAGACATTAAAAGACATTATGGTAACTACTGTTGATTTCACAATGTTTTGAAGTCCTGTATCTCTTACACTGGTTTGTTTTGATTGGTTTAATTCTGTTATATCCTCCTTAAAATACAATAAAAACATTGGAAAAAAAATAAAGGTTCTGACTAAGCAAGCCAGAAACTTGCTGAGTAAGTTCTCACAGCACAGGAGCCATAGATCAGCCACCCTGCTGATACTGACTCATGAAAACCTGCTGTATTTTAAAGTTTTGTTCAAAATTCCATGATCACAAAGTCTTATTTCAGTTCTTCAATTTATATAGTTCCAGAAAGCTCTGAGATGGTGGAATTTTGAACAAAACTTTGAATAAAATAGGTCAACATTTAAAAGCATCATAGGTAAGAAGGTCTTGCTGTCACCATTCTCCATTATTCTTGTTCCTTCATCTTCCAATTGCAGCAGCCAGATGAAAATGGCACCTGCCCACTGACGTTGCAATGAGGAGGACATGGAGGACGTGAGGCACCGTGTCCACAGCTTTGTTACTCACATGTGACTTGGACATGAGCAGAATTATAAACTGCTTCTTAAGTGCATGCACACCGAATAAATGTGTACTTCTGATTGATGGTTCCTGCAGCATGAGTGGTTTCTCGGTGGGGCCTGACCTCTGCTCTCACTGGTGGTCAGGAGGTCACTGTGAAAATGTTCAACATGCTTTCTGCATTTCGGTTCTCTCGGGGTGGCAGGGGCTTGTCCTCTCGCATCCAGTCCAGACGTCTTAGGTTTCTGCCCTGCTCTCTCATCAACCCCTCATTCTCCCCTGTGTGGGCTCTGGAGCGGGTTGGGGTCTGTCCAGCTCTGCAGCCTGCACACAGCACTCCCGGCCGGAAGCAGCTCACAGACACCTATCCTACCCCTCACATCAGACCAGATGCAGAACTAGAGTCCCTGCCAGTCTTCTGACCCAGGTGTGACAGACACCCGGCAAGCGTGGACGGGCTTCGTGCATTCAGGGGACTACTTCGATCTGGTGCTCTGGTGCGAGGGCCGATGCTTCCAGGGTGGTAGGGCCCGTGCAGCAGTGTATCGTGTTCTCAGAGGTGTCTGCAGCTCCCAAAGGGTTTAACAGCCACAGATCTAGGGGGCGCCTGACACAGTGGTACTCGACTACATGGAAACTCATGGGTGGGTACTTGATGCATTTTGACATCAAAATTTTGTCACAGTACTTGTCACTGGTGTGGTATTCAACATTCAAGCTGTAACTTGCCAGTGTCTGATGAAGACCACTCTGAAGCGGCTCTGAGCAGGAATTACAATTAACCAATTGGTTTTCCATGTTTATTTGTGAGTCTGTTGAAGACCTAAGCCCCTTGGCTGGAGATGGGCAGCAGATTCACAGTAAGTGAACCTCTGTATTGCTGGTCCTGGCTGAGGCCTGTAGTGGCCTGTGAGGCTGTGAATGCCTCAAAGGACAAGATATGGTCTCAGCTGAGGACACCTGGCTCCTACCCTGATTAACTAGATGGAGACCAGCTATCGAGTCCCCTGTGGTGAAGCTCAACCTGGAGACAAGCTAGTTCTAAATTGGTATAATTTATTACTTGGAGAAGTCCTTGGACCCAGCTCCAAGGTCCTGTTCAATTTCCCTGTGGTTTTCCACTCTAACCCCTTCCCTTGTCTGGAAACCAGGGAAGTTCTTTATCTCAGTCCCCAGGGAATCTTGAATTCTGCTGGAGAGTTTTGACACATACTGTGCATTTGATAGGTAGCTAAAATATTTATTAACTTTATTCTTACCTGAAAGATTCATATGTGCATGTGGTTAACAAATTCAAGTAGCACAAGAAGATTTGCAGTGAGGAGTCTTCTTCCCACAGCTGATCCCCAGGGAGCTGCCTGTAAGCTCTGACCCTGTTTCCTAAGCTGCTCTCATCAACATGACCCACAGATGTGCCCGTTGGCATCTTTTTCAATCTTGCACATCTTTTTACACAGGTGAGGGTCAGCTATGGATGCTGCTGGGTCCTTTGCTTAAAGTGGGATCTTAACAAATATATTCAGGCGGTTCAAGATGGGAAAGTGTGTTTCTGAAGCATGCTAGTTGACATTTTAATTACTTTTTTTCTGCAAATGTATTATTTATACCAAAACTAAAGGGGGCACCATAATCCTAACAGAAACCATGGGATAGCTTTGGATAGTGCTTTAAATTTCTTCACTGTGGTGCAAATTTTAGGATTTGGAGAAGCTGATTGTATTAAAAATATTCATCAATTCAGATTACTTATCTGCCTTCACTTATTTTATGCATTTTATATAAAGTAATAAAAATCTATTTATGTCATATTATCACCTTTTCCTTTTTTTTAAGAGAAAATAGATACAGAAGCTAGAAATAAAAGTCAAAAAAGACAGACAAACAACAACAGATCTGATATGATAACATTGTAGGTTTACACACTGAGGTGGTTGAAGTTTGGCAGTAGTTACAATATTGCATATCATTACCTTCCTAGGGGTTGGGGATATTGACAGATATAGACATGTAAGATTCATCAATTCAG
>RJWM01024365.1:0-30831 GCA_004363535.1 Dasyprocta punctata | reverse complement strand
CTTAAGTCACTGAGCCAAACTCCCAGCCCTGCTTTTTCGAGGCAGGGTCGCACTGTGTAGCTCAGGCAAGCCTCGCGCTTGCGTGGTAGCCCAAGCTGGCCTCGAACTCACAATGCTCCTCCTACCTCAGCCTCCCGCGTGCTGGGATTAAAGGCGTGCGCCACCACGCCCAGCTTCATATTTTCTTAATGATTACCCCCTCATCTCATTATTTCTGCCCCACCTTCACTTTCTATACCCAATAATTATTTGATACGTGCACTAGGCAAGTTGAGTTGAAAAAATTTACTCACCATTGTGTCTGGCACTGGAGTGGTAGATAGAATAAGTCCAACTTTTAGAAGCATTGTCTTTAGAGGCTGGATTTGTCAACTTCCAAGGAGAAAATGGGGGTACTTTTTACTTATTTACAGTAACTATGCATTTCTGAGAGATACAAAAGGAGAAAAACCTCATAAAACGTTAAAACCAAACATTCTTGTGTAAAATACAACTAGTGTAAGTGACACAGAGCAGCAAGGCATGCAAAAAGACACTTTTTAAAGATTAAATACTATAGAAAGAGTTCAGGCAGCAAGAGCTGGGCTGTCCAGGGACCTGGCAGAACTGAAGCAGGACCTGGATCCGTTGGTATGGGGAGGGGGAGGGGAGGGGAGGAGGAGAGGGGGGCATTTTATGGCAGGAACACTGTCCATGCAAAGTAACAAATAGGAGAAGTCTGGTGGGATTCTGAGTAGCCCAATTTGAACAGGAAAACATAAGAGTGTAAAGTAGGCTAAGAGAAGCAGATGGAGCTAGATTAGAGTGACATTAAGATATTGGGCTAAGATTTTTACACTGGCTTTAAAGCCAGAGCTTCTCTAGTTGAGAATCTGTGAAGCCCTCAATGTCTATCTGTAGACTCCAGTCTGAGAGGCATGGCTTGACTCGGCCAACATATGAGTCCCTTCCCAGAGCATCTGAAATTCTTCCTCTTCTTAATTCTAGGTTTTGTACCTCCAGCACCCCCAATAACTCTTCAGGAGTCAACCATGCCTAGTTTCACTTGTAAATTCAAGAACTCTTGTGTGTCACATCTACAGCAGAGATCACAGGAAGTACCACCTTTGAAATCAATTGAGCAATCACCTCAGCAACCACCCTGCCCCCACCAATATTTTTGTCTATTAACTAGTAGTATACATAAAAGACTGAACAGTGTTTTAGAACAGCATCAATCTTCCTTTCAGTCTATCTCTCCCTTCCCCCTCACTCAGTGCAGGCTGGAAGTCTGCTCAAATTTATTGAATGTAAGGGCCTGTAATGACTTATCAGTCTGGGTGAGAGAAGTCTATTACCCTCCAACCATACATCAAGTGGTTTTCATCTCAGGTCTACACACCATGTCAGGGAGCCCACAACAGGAGCAGGCAGTAAATTCATTCCAGGGTTAATAAAACTTTGTAGTGGGCAGCAATGACAGACAAGGTCTTGATTGCAACATGTGAGATGGCAATTTTAAATGGGTAACTAAATCCATATTTCAAAGTAAAAACTCAGACAAGCTTTCAAAGGAAGGCATTCAACAGAGCAGGATTCTACAACTGACAGCACGGAATCAGGGGGGCGGTGGTATGTTTTGCCAGAACTTTATTTGCTATCCTTCTCTCTCTCCTCGTTCTCTCTCCTGCCTTGCTACAATTCTTCCATTTAATATGTTTTGTTCTCTAGTTTTTCAAAGAAGATGCGGGTCATTTTTCCTTTCTGTGATACACTAGCAACTGACATATAGGACCAATAAGGAAAATATAGAAATGGTAGAGTAAAGCACAGGCTAGGATAAAGTGATGTGAACTTTCTTGTGGTAGGGTGAGAAATCGTTGTCAAAGCCATCAGATTCTAATTCCTGGAAGCTGTTATTGTCTCTTTATTTGGAAAAGGGTCTTTGCCAGTATGATTCCATTAAGAATTTTGAGACAGGAGGATTATCTTACATTATCTGGTAAGGACTTAAATGTAATAAAATACATCCTTGTAAGAAGGAGACAGAAGAATATTTGACACAGATAAATAGTCAGAAGACAAAGCTCTATGAACATGGACAAAAAGATTGGATCATATGGTCAAGGAATGCTGGCAGTCAACAGAAGCTGGAAGAAGCAAACGATAGATTTTTTCCCGAAGAGATTTTACAGCTTAATTTTGGCTCAGGGAAACTCCTTTTGGATTTCTGTATTTCAAAACTGTGAAAGAATGGGTTTATATTATTTTATGCCACCAAATTAGTGGGCATTTCATACAGCAGCCAGTAATTCATGTCTCAAGCCCAATCTCCCTACACAGGACATTTATAGAAACCAGCCGGGGAGTATTTCTGCTGGGTTGTCAACCCACTGCTTATAGACTCAAATGCAAAAGTACCTTATCAAGACTGGAGCATCAATTTTTGCCTTCATGCAAAGTCAGTTAGACCAACTTAGACTTATCCATCATACCAAAAAGGTTAAACATGCTACAAGTTAAAATGGGAAAAAAAGGGAGTTATAGACATCTGGAGGGTTTTATCTGGACTGCCAAGGGGATATGGGACTGCTCCTCCACAATAAAGGTAAGGAAGAATATTTTTTGAATATAAGAGCTCCATTAGGACCTCAGTTTGTAACTAAGGTCCTGGAAAATCAAAAACAACCTGTTCATGTAGAATCATAATGGCCTAAGATCCTTTGGAAGTAAAAGTTTGTGTCACCTTACCAGGCAAAGAAACATGAACAGCTGAGGTACTTGTTGAAGGTAAATGGGCTATAAAATGGATAGTAAAGGAGGTTAATATAAATACAGTTATGATCAGTTGCAGAAACGAGGGCTGCCATTTTTTGAGTATATTTCCCTCCTGTGTGTATACGTAGTTTTCCTTCCGCTATTTTATTATGCACTAGGATATATAGTGTAACATACATTCTTTATAATATTATTTAATATCAGTATTTAAATATTGCACATTTCATATCATTGTATTTAAGTTACAGGATATCAGGACAAGTGCAAACACCTCAAGGGCTTTACTTCTTCTTTTGGAGGAGGAATTAGTATATTTTAGGTTGTATGCAGGGTTATGGTGTTAAGTGGAGTCGTGACTCTATTGTCTCTATTTGTAGATCAAATATGATTCAAGAACATAGACGGATATGGGGACCAGGTGGACAAGGAATAGATTTTGGACGATTAATTTTATGTGTCACTTTTACTGCATTAATCAATGCCCACATAACTGACATAATATCATTTCTGGGTATGACTATAAGGGTTTTTCAGGAATATGCTAGCATAGGAATGAGTGGACCAAGTAAATAAGACCTGCCCTTCACAATGTGGGCAGGCATTTGGGTAGCATCCAACCTACTGAGAACCTAAATAGAGAAAAGCTAACAAAGATATGATGAACAGTAAATTATCTCTCTCTCTCTCTGTCTCTCTCTGTCTCTCTTTCTCTCTCTCTCTCTCTCTCTCTCTCTCTCTGTGTGTGTGTGTGTGTATGTGTTTGAACTTTCTGAGCGTGCACGTGTGTATCCAACATCCATCTTTAGCTTTACCTTCCCTTGGATATCAGAGTTTTTCTTTTTATTAACTCCAACAAAGGTTCCCCTCTCATGACTATTCTCAGGCCTATCATGGACCTCTATGGTCTGCATAGTTGTACATGTGAAGCAATTTCCTTATTGAATCTCTGGCTCTCTGTCTTTGTCTCTGTCTCTAACACACACATTTTCATACATTATATGGGGATTATATTCATTTTACTTTCTGCTTATTAAGAGTATAGGAGGACATAAGAAATGTTTGTGGAACCTATTTTAAGAAGAATTGCCAGGCTCTTGGGAGAGAATTTCAACTGGGCATTTACTATTTTCTTTTTTTTTTTTTTCTTCCCTCCATTCACTCCCCAACTCTCGTTAAAAAGAAAAAAAAGGCTATGTATGAATAGTCAAAAATCTCAATGTCGAATAAAAATGCATTGTATTTTGGCGATGACCTCCAATCACGTACTTGGGCCTTGAGCATCAAAGAGAACGTAGGCTGTTTTAATAAACAGTAAGATGAAAAGCAGTGAGCCAACAAACCGTGACAGGATTAAAAAAAACATAGCGATGTGCGAGGCGTTGCAATTATATTTCCAGTGAAAGAGAGATGGAGGAAGTTCAGCTCCATTTTAAGCATTTTGCATGTTTCCTACAAAGAGCTTCGCTCTAGTTAATGGCCAAGCTGATAAAGAGGGAAAGCGCGACCTCCTGGCTACCTGGTGCCGTTCCCTGCAGGCTCTCCAAGCACTTCAAAGCACTTGGCACACTAATAATACTGCCTGTCTTCTAGAAAAAGGCCCGCAGGGTTGTGCCTAGAAGCAGCACTATATGGTTACTCTTTGGTAATTCTCAGTTTCTGCCCACTGGGTCTCTCGGCTGCCTCTCCCCTTCCATCTGCCAGTACATCCAAGCTTCCTTTTTCTCCTTCTGTGAAAACAGGCACATTTGTAACTGATCATTGCCTAACGAATCGCCTTGCAATTTAGAGGCTCGGAGCAGCAATAAACATTTATCTCTCCCACTTTCTGTGGATCAGAATCAAGAAGCAGCTTGGTTGAGTGCTTGTGGCTTGGGGTCCTTCCTGAAGTTACAATCAAGATACCAGTTGGGCTGTATTTATCTCAAGGCCAGACTGTGTCCACTTCCAGGATGGCTCACTCACTCACTTGGTACTGCTGTCCTTGATGCTGATAGACCTTGATTCCTGGACACGCGGAAGCCTCCTCAGGTTTGTACAGCCTCCAAATGCAGCAGCAGGCTTTCCCCAGAGTGAGTCACCCACGATAGCAAGGGGGAAGCCGCAGGTTTTGCAAGACCTAGCCTCATTATGAGTTTTATTTATCATTTTAAAAATTCTGACACTTGTTTGTTTCAATAAGTACAGGAGTGAAGAATTAATCAATCATGAGTTGTGTCAGAAATATGCAAGCAAGTAATTTCCTTTTCAATATTATTGTTCTACCTGACTTGAAATTCCACATGTATATGAAAGATAAAGCAAATCAGACCAGAATCATCAAGACTTTTTTGGTGTTATTTTTTTAGTTGACCAATAAAATGGCATGTATTTATGGATATGACATGATGTGTGAAGTGTGCATATATTTTAGAATGATAAAATCAAGCTAATTTATCAATTTTTAATCTCATATATCATTATTTTTGTTGTGAGAACACTTAAAACCTACTATAAACAATTTTCAGGACTGCAGTAGATTGTTTTTAATTATAGTCATCGTGTTGTGTTTGAGATCGCTTGAATTTATCCCTCCTGTATAAAATTGTTTTTAGCTATGGTCATCATGCTGTACCAGAGACCATGTCCATTTATCCAACAAGCTGAAATGCTGTGTTCTCTGACCAACACCTTCCAAATCCCCGCCCCTCACCCCAGCCCTGTAACAACCATTCTATTTTTTTCTAGGAATTTGAGTTTTTAAATATTATGCATGCAAGTGAGATCTACAGGAATTTGTCTATTTGTGCCTGGCTTACTTCATTAATCACAATGTCTTCTAGTGTTATCCAGTTTTTGCAAATGACATTTTATTGCTTTTCATAGCTAATAGCATTCCATTGTGTATACTCACCACATTTGCTTTATCCATTCATTCTCCGCTAGGTTTTAGTTGTTTCTATACCTTGTGACAATCATAACAATGAACACAGGAGTATTGATACCAACATATTTTTGAAACACAACTCATGTTTTCCAATAAATTCTTGTTCAAAAATATTCATGAAGTCCTTAGTGGAGTACTTAATACTATTCTGGCTTTTCTGGCTATAGTAACTAATAGGATAGATTTTATCCTTGCTTAGTTAACATTTATATTGAACTTTTTGTCTATGTTTAGGGGAGATAGAGGCAGTAATTATAGATGACAAACCAGTACATTACTGTTTCATCATCTAGGGAGTATTTATTTTCTATATGTAGCCAGTAGAAAAGGTGAATATTTAAATTTTTCAAATATTTATTTCAGTAAAAGACACAGTGCTATTAACTCCCTCAGAATCCTTCCCCTCACTTTGAGCACATTCAACCCATCATTACTGCCATCTTCTAAAGTAGTTCTGAAATTTTTCTTTCTTAAGTGTCTTTAGTTGGGTTGTTACAGTTGCCTCAATGTCCTCAACAGATCCAGCATGTTTACCATTCTTCTTCATTCTGACTGACTTTGAGGAAGAGCCAGAAGTCACAAAGTGGCAGATTTGGTGTATAAGGTTGGTGAAGACACACAATGATGTTTTTATCGCCCTGCCTTTCTGCTGGATGGCATTAAACAGCAGTACTGACGTTATTATTATTTTTTAATTGAACTTCACAAAGACATTCCAGAAGCAGGACTTACAGAAGTATTTCAGAAAGTAGCAAGAATGATGGGGAAAGTGTGTTCAAAGTGAGAGGGAGGAATTTGAGGAGTATTAATGATAATATGTCCTTTACTGATAAAAATTTAAAACACTCCCCATATGTTTTGTACCCTTCTTATATTTTAGTTATTTCTTATCAGATGCATAGTTTGCAAGTATTTTCTCCCATTTCACAGCTTGCCTTTTTGCTTAATTGGCCATGTATTTTGTTGTGCCAAAAGCACAGTCAGAAAAGGAAAAACAGACAAATAGGAATACATCAGTTTAAAAAGGTTTGAGACCTGAGGTATAGCTCAGTAGCCATAAGACACTAGATTCAAACCCAGCCCCCAAA
Source organism: Dasyprocta punctata (assembly GCA_004363535.1). NCBI lineage: Eukaryota > Metazoa > Chordata > Mammalia > Rodentia > Dasyproctidae > Dasyprocta > Dasyprocta punctata. Next base: position 24,063 of record RJWM01024365.1, on the reverse strand, counting down.
TTTTTTGAATATCTTCTAAGTACTCCATTTCTGTAATCCTTTTGGCTTGCTTAGATCAGTGCTTCTTAATATTGCAGTAACTTTACACAATGGTTTAGATATCATAAAGCAAGGATTACTAGAGACTGGTTAGTACAATACCTTTTCCTTAAATAATGGAAATACTAGTCACCCAGTCCATGTTAGATATTAGGAACACATTTTGCAGTCATTTTTTCCTGCCCTCATGAAATAAATAGATCTGACATATCTTCATCCAACTTTGTAGATTTGGAAATGGCACAAAATTGGCTAAGTAGAAATACTTTAGGTATCTCTACATTCATCAGGTGAGAGCATGTCATATGAGAAACAATAGTTTTTCCTCCGTAATGATAATGAAAATGATGATAACAGTTAAATGCTTCATAAACTGTATTTTAAAATCTTAAAACAACACTGTGAAGTGTGGAAAAGTGAATAAATTTATTTACCCAAGATAAACCAAGCAAAGATTAAGACCTAGGCAGGTAGACAATAGGATTTTTACCACTTTTTCCTAAAAAGCAGTTCCCCCAAAGATCATCATCTGTCCTCCTTACCTAAATGTCCCACAGATACCTAGAACCAGAGTACATTACAATTTTTCTTAAAAAACTATCAAAGTAGATGACATTAATAAGTGGTGTAAATTTTCATGAGGTTTTCATAAATATGCATGATTCCCCTCACATTTTCTGTAAGCCCACTGATTTTTTACTGAAAGCAAAACAAATAACACCTGGCTGTAAGTTAGTGGAAAAGTTTTTACCTAGAGATTAATTTTCATCTGCACTTATTTATATTTTAAAGTGTAAGTACTTTATAAGTTATGATTTTTCCATCATTGTCAGACACACTGATTTACCTATTATAAGTGTGGCAGATTGTTGACAAAGATGGCCCTAGAAATTCTCTTTTCCATTACAATGTGACTCTCTTATGCAGTCCATCAGAAAGTGGAGCTCCTTTTGCTCTCTTGTAAACCTAAATTTGGTCACTTCCTTTAATCAATAGGATATAAAAGTAAGATATAAGAAGACTTTTGAAAGGTGTTTTCTATTTTTTTTTTCATAGTGGGGCATGCCCTTATTTGCTGATGGGAATCTTGAAGCTATCCTATGAAGACAGTAAGCCTATCTATGAAGAACTCAAAGAAGAGATTAGAGTAACCTAAATTAGCCTGTTGTACATAACTCACGGCAGAAAAATGGTGATTTTGACTAACAGTCTGCCAACCCTCAGTCATTTGACAAACTTAATTTTTACTGTTTGGTCTCAGCTGAGCCACAGGCTACTTAAAACTTCTTTAGCAAGCCTAGGCATACCTGTGAAAGCACCGTCAGCTGCTGAGTGCAGCCCCTATTGCCCATCCATGATAAAACATGAGCTCATATATGACTGGTGCTTTAGCAGAAAATCCTAATTAACACAGCAAGACTATTAAATGATTATGTAGAGTTTCTCTGAGTGTCCTCTGTTGATCAGGATGCCTCTAATAGAATCATTAGGGGCTTTGTTAAATAGGCAAATTTCCAGGACCCACCTAGAAAAACAAAATCAGAACTTGTAGTTGTGGCCAGGGATTGAGCACTTAAGTAAGTTCCCAGATGACTAGCCTGCACATGAACAATTGATATCCTGGCCCTCACCTTTCACTGAAGGGTTCCATGAGAATTTGCCAGCTTACGATATGGCAAGAAGGATAGTGTACCAAGAAAGTCACGGAATTTTTGAGTTGTTCCTCTCCAATGCCCTCCCCCACCCCACATTTTTCATTATTGCTTTCTATTTCAAACAATCTGAGCATCTTTCTCCTTATTTCATGTGCAGTTTTATACCAGTTTGATAGCCCACTGACTTGGTAATATAGCCTACACTACAACATGATCCCAGGGGAGCCCTCAGAAGAGATCCATATCAAATAACTAGAGGTGGATAGAGTGTGAATTGCTACACTTTGGAAATGATAAAATGCTAAATAGGCTATTATCCTGGAGTAGAAATAGCGGGTGTTACTAATACAAATTCTGTGTTGAAGCTCAAGAGAAACAAGAATATAACAGGCTAGAATGAATGTTCAAATTTGTCAGTACTACAGCATAAGATATACAATGTCATGATATATATCTAATTAATAGTTTGTATCTTTCTCTAAGGGATTTTGAAAAATTTTCCAGAGGTGTATAAATTCTGTTTTCTTACTCCTGTGATGTCTTCAAGGAAAATCCTGTTCATCAAATAAAACCCTAATCATAGACACATATCTGAAATATGCCTAAAAGCATTCTTCATAACAACAAAAAAACAGCTCTCCCTTACATGTCTGTCAGAGATTCTTAGGTTTAATATTTTGCATTCAATAAATAATTTGTGTATCTAATTCATTTCAAGATCATTGAACAGTGGATATATGTAATGATCCTCATACTGAAAGCATTCAAAATCGTTTTAAGAAATAATAGAATGAAGGGCCATATGGAATACCTAAAGAATAGGAGAAACAGAGGGGGCAGAGGGGAGGGAAATGGGAGACAGAGAGGAAAAAGGATGGAGGGAAGAAGGAACAAGGGAGAAGAGGAAAAGACAGAAAGGAAGATGAGAAAGACAGGTTTCATAGGCATAATGACTAGACTTTGTCCTAAGGAAGCATGCAGAAGCATCTTCTAATTAGAAAATGGAAGAAACACAAAGCAATGAGAAAGAATGGCTCACTTTGAGAAGGCCAAATATTGGCATGACTTGGACTCACAGCCACTTAAGGGGAGCAGAGGCTAAGAAAAGATGACTACGCAAGGACCAGTTTAAGAAGATTCTTACGCAGATCACTAACATTTGATTCCCTGGCCCATAGATGACAGCAAGAATGGAAGAAGGGAGATAGGTATTTTAGTTAAGGTAACAAAGCTCTGATTAAAATAAATGTATTATTTGAGAATTGTAACAATGCTAGCTTAAAAGAATCTGTTAATGCCTTTGCAAATATTGGTTGTTACTTCAAGAGAGAAGGTAACCAGATGTGGTGGTGCCTGTCTATAATCGCAGCATTGTGGGAAGCTAAGGCTAAAGAATCATAAGTTTGAGCCCAGCTTGGGCAACTTAAGAACTGAGGGAGATTTTGCCTCAAAAACAAACAAAAAAAAAAAATTAAAAAGGGCTGGGGATATAGCTCAGTATGAAGCACCTGGGATCAGTCCTCAGTACTACAGGAAGAGACAGAAAGAGAGAAAAAGAGACACAGACACAGACAGAAACAGGCAGAGAGAAACAGAAACTGATGCTAATATAGGGCTGCGAGGTGACGAAATTAATTGTGCACCATAAATAGTTAAAGTGGTATTTTATGACCAGTGATTTCACGACAAATAAAAAGTTATGGGCTGGGGATTTAGCTCAGTGGCATAAGTGCCTGCTTGGCAGGCACAAGGTTGTGAGTTCGATCCCCGGTAGCAAAAATAAATAAATAAATAAAAGAAAAAAGATAGTGATTTTTAGTAGTTATAAGAGAAAAAAGACGGGACAAAAATAAGATCAGTACTAGAAAGTTTCATGCGCAATTTTCTACCCTTTAACTTGGAGAATATGAAAGTATTCCAGAAGGAGCACTGGTACACTAGCTTTTTTCTTTCTTGGTTGGGAAAAGAATAAAAAGGAGCCTTGTGAAGTTGAAGACAGCATTCATCACTGTTCATTTCTTCTAAACCAAACTGCTGCTTATTTTGAAAGCCTCAACACCACAGTGGCAAGGGCAGATTCTTCCAGAGTTTCTCTGTAAACTGTCCAACAGGGAAGGCTGACCTGGGCTCTCATTTCTGTAGTGTTCTCTTCTGAAGCAAACAGAAAACATCAATTAGGATTTTGATGCTTTTTATTTGCACATTCCTCTTCTTACTTCCAATTGTTTGTTGTCCCTATGCCAATCAAGTTTTTGATACTCCAAGCCTCCACTCCAAATTCTATCTTACTGTTCCATTCATTCATTCATTCATTCATTCAATAAAATACAGTCAGTGCTTACAGTATGGCTGCACATACAAAGCAAGGGGATGTGATCTTCCACCTTCATGAAAATTTTTAGTGTAAAAAAAGACAACATTAAGTATTTGGTATTCTTATTTGGTTAAGTGTAATGATACATGCATTTATAGACAGACAGACTGTGGTAAAGAAAGAAGTAATAAACTCCATGGGCTTGGGCAGGGATAAGCAAGAATAGAGCCCAGAGAATGGCCATGGAAGCAGGAGCTTCACGCTTTCCCTTTAAGCATGAGTTACCTATAGATTCATGTTCTGGGGGGTTGATTAGTAATATTTTCTCATTTTGCTATTAAATGTCTTAATTAGGTTTTCTAGCATTAGTTGCTCACATTAGAATTTTTTTTAAGTGAAACAAAATATCAGAGATGTACATTTCTATTTTAAGATCAGTTCTTTGGAAGAAGATATATATATATATATATATATATATATATATATTTGCCTTTCATTCTCTTTTCTTCATCATAAATATTCTTACATAATCAGGAACATAATGCATGCACAATTTGCCTCTTTATTTTTGTATTTACTTCATTACCTGGAACCTTTGCCTATGTCATTAAAAATGCTCCAATACCTAATTTTAAATTTTTAATGAATACATATCATTTCATCCTAGATCTGCCATGCCTTAGGGTTACCAGGGAAACAGACTGAGGGGGAGGTTTGCACACTGCACTTTTGCTGGGGAAGGCTCTCAGACTGTTAGGTAGCAAAGGAGAAGGGCTGGACACAGGGACACCATTGGATACACATAGCAATGGAGGCTCCAGGAAATTCTCTGGCAAGTTCTCAGTTGGAAGAGTCCTTCGAAGTTGTTCCCAACAAAAGCAATGGGACCAAGCTATGTGCCTTTGCAAGAACTGGTCACTGGGTGTGGGATGATGTGACCTTGGCCAAGGTAGATTCCCTCAGCCAAGGCTAATACAGCAGAGGGGGTTGGCTATCAACGATCAGTAGCCAACATTCCTGACAGCTCGGGGACCAGGAACTTGGCCCTGTGAATGAAAGTAAGGTGATAGACAGCAGCATCTACTACAAGGAATAGTTCATTTGTTCATTATCCTCTTGTTAGACATTTAGGGTATATTTTTAACATAAAGAGGAAAGCAGAGCATGCTTGATCAGTTGGAGAGTGAAAACAAAAGTGAAAAGCACTATAACTAGGAACAAAAACCTGATTTCTCATGGTAGGGGCAGAAGATGATAAGCAGAGTGTGGTAAGAGCTGAGCAGAATTAGGAATGGAAGAGCTAGGGGGAGACTCTGGATGTTTTTCTCTTTTTGCACCAGAAGATTCATGAGACACTTCAGTCACTTTCTCATCACTGAGACAAAATACTGGACAATAACAGTTTAAAAGAGGGGTAGTTTATTCAGGTTCACTGCTTTTAGAGGCTTCAGTCCATAGTGGTCTAGCTCCAAGGTGGAGGGGCAGAGTGGAGGAAAGCTAATCCTGTCATTTTGGTCAGGAAGCAGAGAGAGACAGGAAGATGTGGGGAGGGAGATGCACTTGTCCAGGTCCCACCTCCAGTGACCCACCTCCAACCAAGCATTGCCTCCTAACAGCAGATTCAGCTACTGAACTTATTTGTGGATGAATCCCCTGGTAAGTAGAGCACCCCATGATCAGAACACCCCCATGATCTAAGCACCTTCCAAAATTTGTGCCTCTGAATACATGGGGCTGTAGAGGGACAAGCTAAATCTAAGCCATAATAAGGCAGCTGCTTCCACTTATGGGTAGGGCATTCTTTCTTAGCACTGGCTGGAAGGCCTAAACGAAGCTGAGTTGCCACTGAATTCTTTGGCATCTCAGCAACAATCTGCAGAGACCTCTGTAGCTATGTCTGCATTTAGGCAACTATGGTGAGTGTCCAGTCCAGTGCCAGAGGCTTCAAGTCCTAACCTATATGTTGTGCTAATGGCTCATAAGGGTGACCCCTATACAGTTGTAACTGAGCTCAGTGAGTCTACAGGGCCTATGCAGGCCAAGTCAAGGGAAGAGGCCACCAGAAAGAAGGAAATACACAATATGCTCCAACTAGAAGTCAAGTGTTATGCTACCCTTCACTTGACCTGAATTTCCCATCTGGCTTAGTTACTCTTTTCTTGTTGCTAAGACAAAACACCTGACACCCAAAATTAGGGAAAGAAAGGTTTATTTCTTACAGTTCTTGGGGGTTTCAGTTTGTATTCAGCTGGCTGCAAGGAATGGTGGCATAGTGGGGCAGCCATTCATGGTAGCTGCAACACAGCAAGGCACAAACGAGCAAGAGAGAGCATACACACCTTCCTCTCGCCCTTAAACAGTATGTTGGCTCCACCCCTGGGCAGGTGCAACACTGACATCACCAATCCCAGTGCCAGACAACAAACCAATCACAAACACCAGACTCAGCCCCATCCATGATTACATGAGGCTTTGGAGGGACACAGGACCATACCCATAGCATTTCACCCTTGGCCCCTCAAGGACTCATGCATATCCTTTATACAAAAGACATTTAGTCCATGGCAAACTCTTAACTGTAAACCCCTGTACAAATGAAAATAAGTTAAACACTTCCAAAATGCAAAGGCAAAGATAAACATTACCATTCCAAAAGTTACAAACAGGGGGATACAAAGCATTGGAACCAAAGCAAGTCCAAAATCCAGCAGGGCAAACATTATGTCCTGGAGCTCTAAGCTCAGCATCTGAAGCAATCTGGTTGTAAGCTCCAAAAGGCTTGAGTGACTCCACTCCCATGGCTCTTGCAGGAGTTTTAACTTCCAAAGCTTTTCTCTTAAGCCCATTCTGCTCAGTTTTGTAGCTTTCATTGGATGATCCATGTTCTTGGCTTTTTTAAACTTCTGGGTTTTCCATTGTACCCTTGGCTTCACCCCTACATCTTTACATATTGACTTCTGCAGTTGGGTAGAAGTTGAGCATTTTCCTTGCACTTAAAATCAGCACCGTATGGATGGTACCAGCTGGAGCAGTAGTGAAGCTTTCCTCTCTCTTGGCTGTAGGGGTTGAGTGCCTGGATGACTGAGCTCTCTGAACTTGATTGTGAGGAATAGATTCTCTATGCCGCTGCCATTCTGGAATCTAGTGTGGCTGCTGCCATTTTGGAACCTCCTGTGGCCTCTGTCACCACTCTGGAACATGGCACTCTGCAGCTTTTTCCTCTGACCAAACTTTTATTTTTGTCAGTTTGAAACTGCAAAAGGTGGAGACCTGCTGCTTCCCAGGATGCCCCAGGTCATCTTTTTTATTTCCTTGTTCTTTCTCAGCAGTTCTATCTTAACAGTCCACAGATTTCTCGCCAAACTCACAAAGTTTTGAATCACCATGATGGGCTCTTTGCTCTTGATTCACAACATAAATCTGGCTAAAAGTCCCCAACAATAGCCAGGCCACCACCTCAACATTTGATTGCCTTGAAATTTCTTTTGCCAGGTTAATGAGTCTATTGCCCTTAATTTCAGCCTCAGGCAAAGACTCCGGACACAAACAAAATGCAGACAAACTTTCTGCTAAGCTGTAACACACATCATGTGGAGTCCAGCAAGCAGTGCAGTCCTTCTTCCCAACAGAAACCTCCTGAGCCTGGTCTTTACCTGCAAGCTTTCTATCAGCCTTCTGGTCTTCTGAGCTCTGACCAGAATCTCCCCTACAGAACAGCCTAAGCTGTTCCAGCTCTATGCATTCAGGTGACATCTCTTAACCTTTCCAAATTCTTCCCATTTCCAAAGGCTCTTGAATCACATGGCCAGGTATAATCACAGCAACAGCCCCACTCCAGGTACCAAATTCTGTCTTAGTTACTTTTTTGTCATTGCTCAGACAAAACACCTGATGCCCAAAACTAGGGAAGAAAAGGTTTATTTCTTACAGTTTTGGGGGGTTTCAGTCCACATTCAGCTGGCTACAAGGCAGGATGACATGGCAGGGCAGCCGTTCATGGCAACTGCAACACAGCAAGGCACAAACTGGTAAGAGAAAGCATACATGCCTTTCTCTTGCCCTTACACTGTATATTGGCTCCAGCCCTGGACAGGTACAACACTGATAACACCAATCCCAGTGCCAGACAACAAACCAATCACAAACACCAGACTCAGCCCCATCCATGATTACATGAGGCTTTGGGGGAACACAGGGCCATACCCATAGCACCTTCCTACACCAAGTGTGGACTGACCAGTCATGAAGAATCCTAGTCTACACAGACACAGCAGCAAACTCTGTATCCACATGGCTCAATCCTTTCCTCCAAATGATCAATTGATTGACTGACTGATTGATGTATAAAAAGAAACTAGAAAACCTGGGAGTAGGTAATAAACAATCAATCCTAGGAATTTTTTTTTTAATTCCAAGGAGGGCCAGGTTAATGGTGATGTGGGCCTTGATGAGTTAATAAAGATCTTGGATGTCAGGCAAGATATCCTCACTGTGTAAGTTTGCCAGGCTTTATTAAGCCAGCAGCAATGTAGTGATTCAGAGCAGGGAAGGGTGGGCAAGAGAGCAAGTGTGTTGCCATGGTTACAAGAAAAGATGCAACTTGCGTGGGTGCTGTGATCATCCTGATTCTAGGAAGTTTATTTAGAGATAGGCTTACATGTGATAAGGAGTTACAGCTCTGAATATGTTGTAATCATTATGGAAGCAATGATCTGGACCCAATATCCTAGCAGCGTATTGGTATCCAAGGAACAAAAATATTCCTTGACAGGACTGAAGAATCCCAGAGACTCTGGTGAACCTGGCACTTGTGAAGGAAGGAAGGTACTGATGACTTACTCAGGGAAGCTCAGATGCTATTGATTCAAATTTAGAGGTCAAAATTTTGCAAAGGTGGGGTTTTGATGTTCATTTATTCACTCACAAATGCATTTCAACTATAAAAGCCAGACACTGTTTTATCCCAGGAAGTAGTAAGCACCTCTTTTGACATGCTATCCTTTGTGACATATAGGGGCTCACAGATTCTGCCCTCAGGGTTTTGTGTCCATGTGTGATGGGGAACCTGCAAAGAGCAGTCAGATTACATGCCATGAAATATGTCAAAAACAGAATGGACAAAGGACAATTAAGCCCTATCTGGATGTAAATGTTCTGGGCTAAGAAAACCACATTCTTAAATGCAAGAGTCTGCCCTGTGATTCTGCATAAATCCGGTGTCTTTGTGCTTCTAATGTTGATATTTTAAAAACATACCCTATTACAATAATTTAGAGACACTTTAAAGAAAAAGAGCAAAGAGTGGAAAGAGAAGAGGGCTGTTGTATGAAGTATGCCAATTAGAGAGCTGCTTAGATGTTAACTAAAAATTCAAAAATGCAAAGTGAGAGGGTCATGAAAGATTCCTGAGATGTATTTCTTAGTCATAGACCTATCCAGATTCCTTTATGCAGGAGAAGTGGCTTGAGGAAGCACACAGAGAACTGCAGAACTGGGTTTCAGTAGCACTTAGCAGTGAAATCTCTGGCAGATTATTGGACTTCCACAGTCATGGCTTTGTTTGTGCAAAGAAAGAGTTGAGTTGGAAGATCTCCAATATTAGTTGTAATAGTCAAGATTCTACGGCACTTAAAATAGCATCTTCTACCCAAAGAGCTCTTAGGAACCCACTTCTCTCACAAAACAGCTGGATGGTCATAAGCATAGAGTTAAAAGGTAAGATTGCTTTTATTCCTGGATGTAATGCGTCTTGCCCATTTGGTAGTCACATGGACTCCATCCTAACAAAAATAATTTTAAGTGTTTTTCTTTTAAACCTCTCTTTTTTGGGGGCAACTCAGAAAATATCTGGAAGCATAGCAGAAATGCTCCATGGAAAGCCCTGAATAAGACAGGAGATTGCCTGGCCCTCTTATCATCTACCATGTAACCTTGAACTAGTTGCCAATTTTCTGGCCCTCAATTCTCTTCTCTGCAAAGTGGAAACTATAAAAATATTCAGGATTTCAAAACTCTAGAAATGAGCAAAGAGCTACTCTAATGTAACAACATAGAGGATCCTTGATCTTTTCCCTCAAAATAACTCAATTTACAAAATAACAAGGAGACCTAGTATTGTATTACAGTTCTTCAGAGAATCTACAGAGCAGATGTTGAAAATAGCAAGGTCCTGCTACGGATGGTGTGAAACAGGGAGAAAAATTACACCACTGCTTCTAGAGACTACCCACTGTACATTCTTAATCATTTTTAAGTATATGAATAAATAAAGGTCTGTTTGGGAGTGGCTGAGTGGTTTCAATTTGTTTCCCAGCTATGCATCCCTTCTATATCTAGTATTAAATACGTTGTTATTATTTTAGTATATATATTTATTTCAAACCAAGAGTTGTATCGGCTATAGTAATATGATAATTCTCAAACCATATTTCCCTACTTGGTGCTTGTAGCCTAAGATTGTTGTAGCCGATCCAAAATACACAGAGCAGAATTACTGTTCATCATTATTGTTGTTGTTATTGTTGTTTGTTGAAACTGTGACAAAATTTTCTTGACAGTTGATGTGTAATTTATAGTCTTCTTCTGTTCATGGGAAGAGGTCATGAAAAGTGAAATGACCAAGAGACAAGAGAAAAGCAGGGATCAGTACATGGACTATTTCATTTTCCCTTTCTTCAGTGTTCCTTAAAAGAGTTCACAAAGTTGCTGCTTAGTATGTGCTCAAAGGCAAAAAGATAACTGATGGTGTAGGACACAGATGTACAGTGAAAGTGGCCTTGTCATCCTCAACCTCCCAGATCATCTGCAGACCTAAGGCTAGTCTCAGATGCCTGATCCCCAAATCTCACATACTTTCTCTTTTAGTTAGTATTTAAGGTCCAGAAACATCTTTGATATTCAACACATCAAAGCATTCACATTACGTCTTAATGATACATTTCGGGAAACTAATTCATAGGAAAATAAGATATTTTTCTTCAACAAGATGATTGCATCATCTCTTTCCAACTGGGAAACAATCAGGTATATTTTCAAGAGTTTAAATAGGGTAACTAATCAATGAAATGCAGGGGAGATTACATATTGAATATGCCAAGTTATATCTCAGTCTTCCTTTGTAACAACCATTTATACGATTATCTTTATCATATGGATTTAGTTTTTTAAAGAGCTTTATGTGAACTTTTGTAAATTAATGGACAGTTAAAGAACATAATAAGACCTTGAAGTTATAGATTTAACTCACTATGTCCAATGCTCTGGGGAATATAAAAACCACATGAAACAGTCCCTGCAGAGATTGCCATTGGCATCTTGATACCCATTCTGTCTTTTCTGACCACTAGCTGGGACAAGGTTACCCAGATTAAAGATGATTTTAGACTTCTTTGCAACCTAATATCCAATGTTCTGACCAATGGGATGTAAGTAGTAATGGTGCATGCAACTTCTGCAAGGCTTCTTTTGATGGCAAATACATGCCTTTCCCTTGCTTTTTTCTTTCCTGCCAGCTACAGTGTGAGTATGAAGGCTAGAGATACATCAGGCATCTCAGTTCACAAAGAAGAAGCCCCACGCTGAGGATTCTGTCTCCGATAATCATGAGACTCACACTAGTTGTGTGAACAACTCATCCAGGTTTCTATGACAGGAGAATATGCATTGCTCTGTTTAAACAACTATTATTTTAGATTTTCAGTTGTCACAGCTGAACATAGTCTCTCTACTAAGCACTTCCTTACAGACAATTTAAATTTATACCTGCAACACTCTAGCTTAGCTGGTTGATGTCAGAAGAAAGAAACACAGTTTTGTATGTGCACTGTGTTGGAACCCATTTGAGGTATACTTGGATCTCATAAGATTAGTCAATTGTATAGGACTAAGAGAACTTCTATACTACAGGAACACAGGACTACATCCTTTGCAAAGGCTGCATCAGGGTGGCAGACTCAAATGCAGGAGCAGGGCAGGGAACATCAGTGAGAGCAGGGAACTGGGCCTACAAATGGTTGGGATTGAGACAAACTGGAAAGTGCATTCCCAGGCTAATGGGGTACCTCAGTCTCAACCATGAGGAACCGTGAATCAGCACATGTTCTAGGAGGATCAAACCTTCTGGTTTTTAAAGTTATTACAAATCAATGATATTGCCCAATTTTAAGATTTTACCAATTGAAATAGTAACAAACTTCATGGGCTCAATGAAACATGGTTTTAGTCAAGATTGGGTCAATTGGCCAGAAGTTCAATGCAAGGAGAAACAAGATTATAAACTGAAAACATGGCGCATATGCAAAACATGGAATGCATACACTCCAAACAAAAAGGTTACTATCATGAAGAAAATTTAAGCTGTTAGAAATGTGCTATTAATTTCAAAAGTAACCATAATCAGGCTCTTACCTTGTAAACTAAAAAAATTACTTAACTTCAGAAATTGTAAAAATAGTACTATCTCCTCCAGTTACCTTACTGTCTCCCAATAAAGATGGTAGCTAAATATCAAGAGGGTTCAGGTATGCTCTCTGGAGGAGAGATTTACCCCAATCCTATCCATACCATCTGGTTGTGAATAATCATCTTGGCCAGATAGCAAGTTATGTTTTCCATCCCAAGTGCCCCAATCTGGCAGAAGACCAGGGATCTGAGCTTGAGGGCTTCCATTTTTGGAAAGGCCCTTCGTTTCTTTAGAGAGTAGGAAGGTCTCCATCCAGCACCTCCTCCTGATATTAATTACCGTGCCCACTAGTAGCTACCTCTAAAGGACACACATGTGGGACTGTAGACTAGGCTTTCTGCCAGAAATCACAGAATCCGTCCTACTCCCACCTGGCACATAACACTGGGCTGCTGCAATTAACCCGCTCACCCAAGATCCTTGTGCCAAGAAATAATGCCAAAGGCATTAGTGCACAGCAGGCAAAACACAACATGGCTGGAGGGCTGAGGAATCACAGCGTTTCTGGAATTTTTACTCTAGGTAAAATTCACTCTATAACTACCTGCAGCTCAGTTAGCTGAAACTACTCTCAAAACACTTCTAAATAGTTTTGACCTCCTGGTTTAGGGTCTCTTGCAGAATTGTGACAAAACTGAATGCTAATGCAAATCCTGTTGGAGTTTTTATTCCCGTTAAGTAAAAGGCTCCCTAGAGGCTTAGCTCTTAAGATCCAAATACGTAGGATGGAGCCATGGAGTTTGGGCCCTCAGAACCAATCAGATCTCAATTTGGTTGCATAAACTGAGCAGCAGCACACAATGCAAAGAGTGATGATGCAGTTTTCATTCTCCTTATGCATCTGGATTGCAGTCTCAAGGGATGCAAGGCCCTGCAGAGCACTGTTTGCCAGTGTATGGTCCACTTCACTGAGGAGATTCCCGCTGTGCTACTTTGTAAAACGAATATTTGCAAATGGAATCATTTCTGTGTAGCAAGATCCATTACAATTTAAAATATAAACTTGAAGATTTAAGACAAATATATATATATATATATATATATACATATATATGCTCATGCACACATTTACAAGAAGAGGCAGTTAGCCACCTTGAAAAGCAAATACTGAAAAATATAATAAGATTCCACTGAATGGGCCATGCTATCCCACTGTATGAACAGAAAATTGCTAAACTCCTTTTGACTGAAATTGTTCTTAGTGGAGCAGCAGTTGGGAATGCCATAAAATGTGTAGAATCTCAGGCATTAAAGGCCACAAGTTTGTTAGAAGAGCAAAATCTCAAACTAAGTCCAAGATAGAAGCTTCATGTTAGTGAGACCTGCAAGAAATTTCTATGTATTGATTATAGTTGAAAAGCAACTTTGCAAAGATAACCATTGGTGCTACTGGTAGACACACAGTCACTGACCAGGAGAGGGTCATCAAGAAAGAGAAGAATCTAGAAAGACAACTAATCATCTTCAGTCTTAACTATATCATGTAACAAAAATATTTGACCTCTCAGTTGTCCTGCTCTATAAAATGGCAGTAGGTATTTCTGTAGTAAACTACAAATGATTGTTTAACTATGAGGTTACCTTAACATTATTTGCATGTATTCACATACACGTAGACATGCACACACATCTTGAGACCATTTCTTGAACATATTACACTGGTTTATTTGGAAAGTGTCCTAAAAACATTGGCTGGAATGAAGGACAGATGGCCACTTGCCTAAATCCAAAAAGCTATACTAAGTAAGCGAGGAATAGTTTGCTTCTTAGTAGAAAGACAGGCCAGATAGAGAGGTTGCATTTCCTCACAATGTCCACAGCAAAAATCTGATTGCAGAATATGGCAAGGTAAAGTAAATACGAAAATAAATTTGTAAAAACAACAACAAAAAACCTTTGATATGTATAATCCTGAAATATTCTCACATTATACCTAATACATAGGTGTCTTGGTTACTTTTCTCTTGTTGCTGGGACAAAACACCCAACACCCAAAATGAAGGAAGGAAAAGTTTATTTAGATCACTGTTTATGGAGGTTTCAGTCCATAATTAGCTTGTTCCAAGGCAGGGTAGCATGGCACTGGGACAACACTTCAAGGCAGTAGCCACAGCAAAAAAGGGGAAAACACAAGCCTCTTTTCCTCCCTTATATTGTACACAGGTCACCCCCACCCTCCAGGGCAGATGTAGCACTAACAAAATCTCCTTGCCCTCCTTTGCACAGGATGAGGATACTTATAAAGAAAGAACCCTGGCTCCCTGCTGAGTCTCTCAGTTAAACTTCTAAACTTCTCAAGTTAACACAATGTATCAACCATAACAATAGGGAAAAGGCAAATTGTTCATCTATTTATAAAAATTTTCTACCTGTTTTAAATATTCTCCATCTAATGAATCAAGTCTACAAAAACATTTACTGAATCATTTATAAAAATACTAAAGTTATTATGCAACCAACTTTAAGGAAATTGTTTTCAAAATATACTCTTAAAATTATATTTGATTTTGAAGTAAAGACAGCATCACCAATACACATTGTATGCAATTTCACTTCTAAAAAGTTTTTTGAATGCCTGTATCATAATCTACAACTTCAAATGATGAATGAACTCAATCCAAATGAACTCCACCAATTGATAAGTCATTTACAGCAACTTGCACAGTACATGATGGGGTTCCTTTTCTGACACAGAAATGCGATGTATCTTCAATTAGTACCAACACGACATCAGAGGCATATAATACTGATCATGCACATTTGTGTATGTACATATGGTTGCAGTTCGGTAAGATAAGCGTTCTAATGAAGAAAACCATATCTTTAGTTGACTGGGACATAATGTATCTGGTAGTGTTTATGATCTGGTTTTAGGACTGTTCTTTTACAGACAGTGTAATGAGTTATGTACGAATCACCTTGACTCTTCAACCTTAGTATCTTTATTTGAAAATGTTAGTACTTGAGATGATATTTAATGTTCTGAATAAGCCAATATTTTAAGATCCTATGGTTTTAAAGGTCATATTCTAATTGAATAGCCTTCTCTACCTTTACTGTATTCTCATTGCTTAATATCAAGAAAGTTACAAACTACTTAAAACACCTACTTGTCTTAGGTATAGAAATAGTTAAACATGGCTTTGCTTAGGTATAGAATCTTAGGTATAGAAGTACTTGAAAAAAGTATTTGAATAAGACACATACTATAAAAAATAAAGTTTTCTACAATAAAAGAGAAAGTAAGAAGAGTATTTTTATGTGCATGAAATGAGGGTTCTGAGCAAGAGCGCTTTTCTGCACACCTCTTCCTGAGGAGTAGCACACTGGCCTGAGCTTCACCGTGATACAGCCACTGTCTTTTCATTTGCCTTAGAGATTCTTCAGACACAGACATCTACCGAACAAAGGATCTTGCTGAGAAAAGAGGTCTTTTCCTTCCTATCTTCTTCTTTAACTATTTGATTACCTAAGCTAGTTCTTGTTTTATTATTATTGCTCTTTTTTCAAATTGCTTTTGGGATCAGCTTCAACTTTGCTGATCTCAAAAAATGCAAATTTATAGAAAATTGCAAAGGTATAAGATTTGCAACAAAATTCACTAATTTTTATAAAGAATAAACATCAAGTGTTTACATAAAAATATGAATGATTTTGAAGCAAAGTAGCATTTACTTAAGTCACTGTCATTATTATTTGTTTGAATTATTTACAAAGCATAAGCAACATGTCCCAAACTTTTTTTTTTCCTTTAGATTACACACAGAGCTACAGAATTCAGATCAGCATTAGGTTAATTGGCCTGCCCTGCTGCTAAGGGTTCGGTCCAACAACTGTAACCCATTTCACATAAAAATATAATCAAAGGAACAACAATCTATGACAATCCTATAAGATACTGAAAGTCTGCATAAAGTTTCCAAACTTTGCTGACTGGCACTCTAAAAATCTCTTTGCAAGTAGAATTGTAAACAAAATTTACCATAACATTATATACAAGGGGTGATCAAAACATACAGGTAATATTTAAATTTAAAAATCATTACACATTGCCATTAAACCTCCTTTAAAAACTCTCTTGCTTTGAACATACTTATCCCATCATTCTGGTGCCTTCCTGAAGCAGTTCTGAAACTGCTTTTTCATGAGTGTCTTTATGAGGTCAGTGCTGCTGCCAGGTGCCGTCCACTGGAAAGGCAAGTTCATGGAAATGACATGGGGCCTTCTCATCCACTTTACTACATGTGGCCCCATGCAGATTCTGGCTCTTCCCCAAAACCAAAATGACCATGAAAAGTAAACATTTTGAACTGAGTTTTGACTCTAAGGCAGTCACATTAGCTCAGGAAAAAAGGACTTTCAGAACTGCTTCAGAAAGTGCAGAAGATAGGATAAGTGCATTCAAAACAAGGAGTATTTTGTGGGGGACTAATGACTGTGTCATCTACTGCAATATATTTTTAAAATTTTAAATATTCTCTCTTTTTATCACACCTACCAAAAAAACTAACTAGTAATAAGTCAGATTTTTCTACAAAGAAGTTCCCATCAAGTGTTCTTATTTATTGAGCATTTATATCTATGGTCTATACTCAGCCACTGTGGCTTATAAACTAGTGAATACCTCTTTCTAGAATCCATCTGTCCTTGTGCCCATAGCCACTTCTTCTGTACTAACTTTTCAGATGCCTAAATGTGGGAAGAAAGGCTTATTTCTCAGCAGATGGCACATAAAGGCATGAGAGCACAGAATACAATACAAAGGACATGTGGCAGATTGACTTTGTAAATACCCTGCAAGAGAAAAATGATGAGCCACATATGTCTGTGATTTACTGGTCAGCTGGAAACAAGAGACAGAATCTGTTGATTTTGTACTTCAAGGAAAAGGAACGAAGGCACCAAATAAACAAGGGCGAAGCACTGCTCACATTCTTAGTGTCGCCTTAATTTGTAACCAGTATTTTAAGGCTTCGTGGTTTGGAATGGCAGCATGGAGATTTTCAATCAAATTTTCAGAACTTCATTTGAGCTCCCTCCACTGGCACCTGCCATCTGGAGTAGCACTCTGACATAGCTGGTTAGGGACAAGCTTATCCATATAGAAACTCCATTGGCAGTATCTCCGCACATGTCTGTGATTTCTGCCCGACTTCAGTGTGTGGAGTGTTGGGGAGTGGAGGATGAAGAGGAGAGCAGAGGAGGACTCCTTCCTGTATCAGGTGACAAAGGAGCCTCTTGGGACAGGTCATGTTGAGGAAATAAGTGAACACTAATTATGGCTTTGGTCCTTGGAGGAGAGGGGCAATTCTGATGACAGCTTGGTTCTTTCACCTGAGGTCTAATATATGCATGACTAAAACAACAGAAAAAATATATATATATACACACATATATACTCTTTCATCAAACTCTAACACACTGGAGGCAGGAGAATTAGAGACAAAGATAATGGCACAGATTTGGATCTGCAGTGGGTCAAAATGCAGAAGTGCCCTCAGTGGAAGGCAGGGGGTTCTAATGCCCAGGAGAGCAGAAATGCTGATGGCAGAAGAAATGATGCTGGAGAGCCTGGTGCGTGGAAAAGGCAGCTCCCAGTGGGAGAGATCTGGATGTGAACTTGTTTGCAGGGCCCCCAGGCTTCTAAGAACTGCTTAGTTGTAATTCTTAAAAGAAGCCAGAGGCCCTCAATTAGCAGTTAGTTGAAAGATGAAATAAATGTGTGAAATAAACTATTTCTATCAAATGAATAATACTTTAATTTGCTGAGTACTGTGCCGGGGCTTTTATTTTAAGCATATTTGCGTGCACCTTATTTTTTAAAAACTCCTATATCCCTGTGAGGTTTATACTTTCCTTCCAGTTTTCAGATGAAGCATAATATTAAATTCTGAAGACTTTAGGGTCACAGAGCTATGATTCAGTTTCAGCTTCATGTGACCTAATACCCATGATCTTGAATTTGTTCCTTGTTGCCCCCTTGTGAATGATACAGAACATGTCCAAAAATGACATGATTTAAGAGAAATACCAAAAACTATAACTTTCATGTATAATCATATAATGTGAAAAGTATTTTAATAATACTGCCACTTAAATGTCTTATTATTTACCAAATGACAAACTAAATAGACCTTGTTAGTCCCCTGCTCAAATGTCTCCCCATTGCTTGTGGACTGTGTTCCCAAAGATATGTTTTCAGCCCATCTTTGGACTACATATCTGTCTACCTTCCTAACTGTCCACACCACAGATTCCTACCATAGTTGAGCCCTGGTCATGTTCCAGACCACAGCTACCCCTTCACGAATCACAGTGTGCTCTCCTGAGTACTTCTGCCAAAGCTCAGCTAGAAGACTGTTTACCTCAAATCAGGGCTCCTGGCTCCCTCATTCATATTTTAATTACACACAGGTTCTAATTTTACCTATAGCATTTGTTTTGGAATGTCAGTTTTCATGTGTGATTCTTCCACAAGACAGTAAGTGACTGAAGGGTACCAATTTTTATTTTATTTTTGAATTTTGTTATTGCTATGGTTTAGACCTAAAATGTTGCCCAAAATTCTCGCATGTGTGGAAGGCAAATGGATCATGGCAGCTTTGTATTCATTGTCCCTTCTCTGGCTGCTTCCTAACTGCAACAGGTTGAATGCTTTTCCTTCTGCCATCCCACATGCCACACTGTTTTTACCTTGAATCCATGCACTGAAACCATGAGCCAAAACAAACCTCTCCTACTTCAGGTTGTGGTATCTGGTATTGTGCCCAACAATAAGGAAGTAGTCAAATTAATTTTGCTTTTTAATTAATACAAAAAGTCATACATATTTTTGTGGTCAGTGTCTTGGTTACTTTTTTCTCATTGTTGAGACAGAATACCTGACACCCAAAATTAGGAAAGGAAAGGTTTATTTCTTACAGTTCTCAGGGGTTTCAGTGCATACTCAGTTAGCTCCATGGCAGCATGGCATGGAGGGGGAGCCATTCATGGCAGCTGCAAACTGCAAGGCCAACTGGCAAGAGAGAGAGAGACACACCTTCCTCTCACCCTTACACTGTATGTTGACTCCACCTCTGGGTGGGTGCAGCACTCACATCGCCAATCCCAGAGCTAGAAAACAAACCAATCATGAACACTAGACTCAGTTTATGATTACATGATGTCTTGGGGGGACACAGGACCATAACCATACAGTCAGAGTGGTGTTTCAATATACAGGTGTACTTTATGATAAGTAGATAAAAATATTTAGTATACCATCACCTCACACATGCATGATTTCCTTTGC
The DNA here is from genome assembly GCA_004363535.1 of Dasyprocta punctata. Classification (NCBI taxonomy): domain Eukaryota; kingdom Metazoa; phylum Chordata; class Mammalia; order Rodentia; family Dasyproctidae; genus Dasyprocta; species Dasyprocta punctata. The sequence goes on along the minus strand of RJWM01024365.1, from coordinate 4,303 downwards.
AGTGAAAACATTCAAAATCCCCTCCTGTAGCTATTTTGAAATAGTCTACAAAATACCTTCAATCATACTAACCTTTCATAATTACAGCAGTACTTTTTCCTACTATCTAACTATACTTTTGGGGCAGGGACTTTGTCTTACAATTCACATTTCCTGCTTGATGACACCATATCCTTGAGGTCCAAGAGTTACTCAATGAATTCACCAAACTGATTCTCCTGTTTCTAACTGAGTTTTCTTGAGAATTCCATTGACTCCATCTTTCTCAGTTCTGGGAAGCAGAAGCAAAAAAGAAAACTTCCTCTGGCATTTTTAGATGGTTCCTGACCTAATTTAAGATTATTTCCAGCAATTAAGCTAAATGCACCTTCTTTTCTATCACTGCTGCCCCTTCATTCTGTACCTCAGGATGTAATTTCCCTCACCAGTAAGTCTCATACTATCTTCTAAGGTTACTGCATGAAACACAGGTCTCTCAAATAAATATGAATTTTGGAGTAAGAATGAATAAATATTTTCTATAAATATAACCTAAGTGTTACATGGGGCATACTCCTACTATTACTCAGTTGTTATATACATGAAGTTCAAAGTCTAGCTGGGTGCCCCTCTTTTCTATTTTTAAATCTGTGAACTCTGGCAGCTCTCTTTTCTTCACAGCCCTCTTTACACCATTATTTTCCACAAGTGATTCATACCAGCTTCCTCTTCATAAATAGGGCTATTCTTTTACTTGAATGTCTTTGTTTCATAGGGGAGGGATTGTTTTATGAAACAGTTGCTCCTAAATCTTCAGTGGGCCCTTTTATTGATTGGAAATAAAACATCCCAGTAACAAACTAATAAGACTTCATAATTATTTTGCTCCCATATCTGGATGTCCCTCACCTTTCAGATTTGAGTCACACTATTGATTGTCTTCTGTTTGTTGCCATATTCCATGACCTTTCATTGCACCCTCTTGCAACCCATCTCCTGCTTCCTAGTTTTTATGGGGTCCAGAATTTCCTTCTGCCCTGTGGGTAGCCAATCTGCTCATCCCTAATAAGTAAGGAAGATGGATTGGTCTGTAGCTTCCTTTCAAAGGTTCTCTTCTGTATTTTCCTGCATTTGGAAAGACCATGGTGCAGACACTGAGCTAGTAGCCACTCTACCTGCACACACTGGAGAATTTTTGATGAGGGAGTAGCTTCCTGGTTGCTTGCTGAATGAATATAGTAAGTATTTCAGGGACTGTCCTCTTACCCAGTCCCTGAAGAATCACAAGTGATGCATCTCATTCCCAAAGGCCAAAATTCGCTAGACAGAAGGTCTTTCTATAGCATGGTCCTTAATATTGTTTGGATTTAGATGTCCCGTAAGAGCCACGCATGTTCAGAGACCAGGCTTTTGGAAGGTGATTGAATTATGGGACCACTACAACTGACTTGCTGTTAGGAGGTACAGTCTGGATGCAGGAAGTTCTCTGGGGATGTGACCTAAAAGGGACGCCATCCCCAGCTCCTCTCCTTTCTTTCTGCTTCCTGGCCACCACATTGTAAGCAGTTTTTCTTCTGCCAAGTCCCTCTACCAGTTAACATTGGAAATGCTAGCTATGAACTGCAACCACGAGCCAAAGTAAACTTCTCCTTTAAGTTGCAGGTATCAGGTAGTTTACTCTAGTGATGACAAAATGACTAAAACCCTCACTTATAGAATTTGCTGTGATAACTGAAAAGCTCTAATCTGCACTATTCAGTCTGATAGCTGCTGGTCACATGTGGTTATGAAGAACATATTGATAGGTAGTTCGTGAGACTGTGGAATAGATAAGTTAATTTTATGCAATTTTAATTAATTTAAATTTAAATGATTTCATATAGCTAGAGGCTATTGTACTGAACAGTGCAGGTCTGCGTATACCATTAGATTGCCTGTAGTAGCAAAAGATACTTTATGATAGAAAACAATGACTACTGTTTTGGACAAAGTCGAGGCCAAATTTCTTAATCAGGGCTTATTCTGACCTCAGAGACTTTTGTCAATGACTGAGACATTTTTAGCTGTCAAAATTAGGGTAGGAGGTGCTACTGGCATCTAATGAGTAGAAGTCATGGACACTACTAGACACCATGCAATGTACAGGACAGCCTCCCTCAAAAATTATGATCCATCTCAAAATGACAATAGCAACAGTGCTGAGACACCCTGATTTGGGCCAAAAAGTAAATTAAGTGACAGTGATTATCTTAGTTAATCATCAACTTCATCCTAGAGTTTCCACTCATTCTAATCTCCAGATTTCATCACAAACATTATTTTCATCAATTTAATTATAATTGTTGTCCTTCCAAATTGTTATTTTCTGATAATTATGCTGAAAGCTCTGTAAATTTTATTATCTTTATAAAAATCCTTTAATACTGGTTTTAAACCCATTTTATGTATGGGAAACAGAGGTCTAAAAGGTTAAGTGTCCCCTCTAAGTGAAAACAGCCAGATACAAAAATCACATGTTGTTTGATTCCTCTATAATATAAAACATCTAGAACAGGCAAATACATGTTGTCAAAAAGTAGATTAACAGTTGCTCTGGGTCAGGGGTAGCGGAGATAAAGGAATGATTGAGAGTTGTAAGATTCTCTTTAAGGTGATGAAAATGTTCAAAAATAGTGGTGACAGTGCAAATCTGTGAACATACTTAAAAATACTGAATTGTATTCTTTAATGAATGAATTTTATGTTATGTGACTCACATCTCAAAAAAATTAAAAAAGAGCCATATTGAAAATGTACACATTTGTATTTTTATCAACTATGAAAACTGAAGTAAATGCAAACAAAAATCAAATAAAAATAGAGACAAAATAACCCTTGTCACAAGTTGGTGGCCATGTAATCAGGTCTGTGGGTGAGTGTACTGGTGCCAGCAGAGTGACATCACGGACTTGCTTACTCCTTTCATTTCTCCCCAGAGGGTCAGGGGTGCCAACTTCAAACATAGGAGGATCTAGGTTTCAATCTCTGGTACGCTTCTGAATTGGGGCAAATTATTAATCTTTCTTGAGCCACAAATTTTTTATAAAATGATGTTCATAAATCCATAGCATAGGTGGTTATGAGGACTGGAAATTATGCAAGGCATCTGGGAGTTTCCATTTAAGAAAATGCTGCGATTATTGGACTGTTCAGCAGATACAACTATGAAACCATCACTTTTTAGGTCTTGAGGGGGCAAACCCTAGACCTCGGTTGCTGAAACACCCTTGGCTTCCTGCAGTTTGATGGGACTAAATGGTTAGAATAACTCCATTTGCAACTGTTTTATCAACTGGGCTTCCAATTAAGACTTTTTAACAATTCTATAAAATGTTGAACACTTACTTCCAAGCCATTAGTGATTCTAATGTAGAAAACTAGACACAAGCAGGAGAATGAGAGTTATCTGAGAGAATACTTATCTTCGATTCCCTTCCCCAACTATACTGTATATTAGGTTTCATTCACAGAGAACCTAGAAATAGATTTTCTTTGTGACTTCTTTTTCTTGTAAGTGGAGACATAAAAACCCTGAGTGTCTGAGGAACTTAATGAACGTATTTGGGGGCATTTAGTCTCTTTTGGATGAATGACCAGATAATTTTCCAGAAAATAATGGAGCAGTCAAAGCCAGCCCAAAATCCAAGAAGGCATGGCATGGCATGGCATCTCAGTAATTTCCCAAATTGATCTCAAATGTTTCATGTGTTATCATTGTCTTTATGCATTTGGATGAAGAACTCATGTGGAACTTGCTTGATTCTGTGAAAGTCTAGGAAAAAAGAATGCAGAGGAGAAGACAGAGTCTACCTGAGGCCTGGAGAAAAACAGCAGGACACTGGCCATCGTAAAACTGTCCTTAATGACATCTGCAATGCTTTAATCTCTTTCCTTAAAGCAAACATCATCTGTCTGTGGCTCTGCTGAGTGATCTATTCCCACTTTTTGGGATGCAGGCTCATTTAACAACTGGCAATCAAAGCCGCTCAGGCAGCCACAATGGAAACTGTCGAGGTTCATTACACTGGAAAAATATGCCATCTTTATTTTCATTCTATTGTTTCTCCAATGATTAAATATGCACATTTTTTCAATGCCCCATTTTCATGAAATTTTACTTGGATATATTTCTAAGTCCCCAATCCAGATGGTACAACTCAGAGTGAAACTGCAATATTGCTTCTTGCACTGCTATTGTAAAGCCCGACACTACCATTCTGTACAAATCCCAGACAATGACACCAGGAATTCAAGAGGTGAAAATAATTTGGCTTTAAAAAGTTTA
>RJWM01024364.1:0-30802 GCA_004363535.1 Dasyprocta punctata | reverse complement strand
CATAAGATAGTTTAAAAGTCTATACTACTAAATGCATTAACTGGTGAGAGAGAACAGTTGATATTCATAAGACCAGATCAGTCCTACATGTCTTTACCTGTCAATCTGAACAGCCCCCTTAATGGTAACAATATACAATATTGCAACCACTGTAAAATTCCAACCATCTAAATTACTAAACCTATAATTTTACAGTATCAGATATGTTGTTGTTGTTTGCTGATCTCTTTAGTTTTTTGTTTCTCTTAAGTATGACCATTCTTTTATGCTTTATTGGTTTCACTCTGAACTATTTCGCTTGGTTATATTAGACCTGGTGTTATGTATAGTTATTTCAATAATAACAAGAGGTACTCTAAGGGGAAAGGAAGGAAGGAAGAGAAAAGGAAAAAGACATAAATTTATAAATATGCATAAATAAGACAGTTTAAAAAACCGTATTACTAAATACAATAGCTATTGAAAAAGAAAAGTTAATATACCTGAATTGATAAATCTTACATGTCTATATCTGTCAATATGCCCAACCCCTATGAAGGTAATGATATGCAATATTGTAACTACTGTCAAACTTCAACCACTTCAGTGTGTAAACCTACAATGTTATCGTATCAGATCTGTTGTTGCTGTTTGTCTGTCTTTTTTGATTTTTGTGTCTATCTTCTGTATCTATTTTCTCTTAAATAAAAAAAATCTCAAAAAAAAGTATGCAAAAGACCTCTACATTAAAAACTACAGTACTCTGAAAAAGGAGATTGAAAAGAATATCAGAGAATGGAAAGATATCCTTTGATCTTGGGTAGGAAGAACTAATATAGTTAAAATGGCCATACTGCCAAAACTGTTATACAGATTTGATGCAATTCTGACCAAAATTACAATAGCATATCTCACAGAATTAGAGAAAACAATCCTAAAATTCATTTGGAACCAGAAGAGACCTAGAATAGCAAAGTCAATTCTGGGCAACAAAGGAAAGGTGGGGGCATCACCAGACCTGACTTTAAATTATACTATAAAGCTACTGTAATAAAAATAATATAAAAAAACAGAATGGTACTCATAAAAAACAAACCCAAGGATCAATGGAACAGATTACAAGATGCAGAAACAACTCTGGACATACTCAGCTACCTTATCTTTGACAATGGTGCCAAAAACATTCACTGGAAGAAAGGTAGCTTCTTCAATAAATGATGCTGGAAAAACTGGCTTTGCACATGTCAAAGATTAAGATTGGACCCATGTCTTTCACCATGCACTAAACTAAACTTGAAATGGACCAAAGATATAAATATTAAAGCAGAAACACTAAATCTTCTGGAAGACAAAATAGATAGAACTCTTGAAGACACCGGTATAGGCAAAGCCTTTGGGAATAAAACCTTCATCACACAGAAAGTATCAAAAGAATCAACAACTGGGCTCTAATCTTATTAAAAAAACTTTTGCACAGCAAAAGAAACGACCAACAGAGTGTGAAGACCACCCACAAGGTGGGAAAAAATGTTTGTCAGCTGTTTCTCAGACAAAGGATCACTATCAAGAGCACATAAAGAACTCAACAAAATCATGTCTCCCAAATTTAAAGACCCAGTCCAAAAATGGGCATCTGAGATGAACACACACTTTTGAAGAAATGCAAAAGCAAATAAATATATGAAAAAATGTTCAACATCACTGGTCATTTGAGAGATGCAAATTAAAGCAACACTGAGGTTCCACCTTACCCCAAAAAGAATGGCTATCATCAAGAAAACAACCAAATACAAATGATGGAGGGGCTAAGGGGAAAAAAATAACCCTTCTCCATTGTTGGTGGTAGTATAAACTGGTGCAACCACTGTGGAAATCAATGTGAAGATTCCTTAAAAACCTAGGAATAGAGGTTCCATTTGACCCAGCTATTTCTCTTCTGAGTATCTTCCCAGAAGAATTAAAAACATCATACCACAGTGATATATATGCACCCATGTTTATAGCAGCACAATTTGTAATGTCTAGATTTTGGAAGCAACCCAAATGCCCACCAACTAAGGAATGGATAAAAAACATGTGGTCTTTTTATATAATGGAGTACTACTCACCCATAAAGAAGGATAAACTGGAGATTTTTATAGGCAAATGGGTATAACTCGAGACCATACTCATAAGTGAAATAAACCAGACTCACATGTATAAACATCGTATTGTCCCCCTAGTGGGAGAAGCTGAATGAGTAAATAGAATCCAAAATATAGAGTAAATATTGTGAAATGGGAAGAAACTGTTCAAAAGGAAAGAGAAATTGAGATAGGGATAGTATGCACAAGACAGTTAAAATAGTTATACTTCTGATTCTCTTAATTCATTGAAAAGAAATATTTGTCCTAATATTGTTTGAACAATTAAATGCCTGTATCTTGTACTCTGAGCAACCAATTCAAAGATAATACTCAACATATTAATCATTGTTACTCTTTTGTCTTGTTTTGCAATTCTTTTTATTTTTTTCTTTAAAATAAAAAAATTTTAAAAGAAACTTGAATCTGTGACAACCATGTTTTGAAAACAGATGTTTGGAAAGGATTTCATCTTAACTGTAACACATTACAAAAACAAACACATCCCTAAAATCCAAGAAAATATCAACAAAAACCTTTACATAAGAGCTAGATGGGATTGAGAAATGAGTTTTGGGAAATCATACAGCTCATAGAATGGGGCATTTCTTTCATTTGAATCTACATATTGGTGTGAAATATCTTTCAGTTGGACTTTCAACCAAATATTAAAATAAAGTGAACCTAAAACCAAACATTTAATTGGTATTTTACTAAATGGTAGCTCAAAACTGTCTGAAAATAGCGAAAGATCTTGATTCTATCATGTTGATCCTATCAGAGGCATTAATATTTTAGAAAGCAAAAAATGTTTTGCACTAATAAAAATCAAATTATTTTTTAATTAAGTATTTTAAATTTCATAGTTATTTTATCCATTTTTACTTGGATTAAAATTTCAAAATGTAAGTATTAGTTATACAGTAGTGGCACGATTACACCTTACAAAGAAATAGTGACACATTTTGGGGTGTGTCTCCAGCAGGTGTGTACGTGTGTGTGTGTGTGCGTTTCTCCGTGTGTGGCTGCAAATCTAAGCCAAGGCTTTGCACATGCTAAGCGAGCGCTCTAGCTACTGCTCCCATCAGCAGTGTTTCAAATGACAGCAAAAAAGTTTAGAGACCTTTGCTTCAGAGGACACAAAACGTCTAATTCAAAACTAGCCTTAAATTATGTAGCAATCTTCTTAAAATTTAAAAGCAATCAAATGAAGGACCAAAAAGAGGGGGAAAGGAATAAGGAAGGAGTAGGAAGAGAGGGAGGGAGGGAAGGAGACAGAAAAGGAAGGAGAAGAGGAGGGAAGAAAGAGGCAGTGGTGCCTGTCTGGCAGGCGTGAGGCTATGAGTTTGATCCCCGGTGCTGCAAAAAAAAAAAAGAAAGAGGCAGTGGCTTACATAATGTGCTTTATTTTGAAAGCTTTGTGAATCAGATTTTTGGAAACTTAAGAAGCAGGATACCTTCCACCCAAGATGAGCTAATGCACATTCGAATTGTGATTCTCTGGAAATTACTAGGAGCCCTCATTTAATTATTAATATGAAGTTCTCAAATTATCTTTTTTCATGCCACAAAAACATGATAGATACAGCCAGAAACCAAGGCCTAAGATCTCATAACAAGATTCTTGACTTAAACCCTGATTTACAGAAAGTCTGGGGCCCCTCCCTTTCTTCTTGTGAATAAAAACACCCCTGCTCTCATAGCTGTTGATACAAGTGTCAGTTTTAGGCCATTGAAACCCCTAGTTCTAAGCTCAGAAACCTCGCATGGGGCCCTGGAGGGCCCGCCTTCTAGTCAACAAGGCTGGCACAGAGCTGACTGGCCAAGACTGCCCTCTCCACTGTCACACGAGTTTGTCTGCTGGGGTGGCACACAGCCACCTGCACAGATGTGTTTACTTTTTTTTGCTCATTGTAGTGGTTATCACTTTAAAAAACATTTTAGAAAAGAAATCTGAAAGCAATTAATTTTGTTGCCCCTAAACACAAAGCCTAGGAATTAAAAGCAGACTGTCGTGATTTATATCTGCTAGAACCCAGGCAAAGACAGCTGTTCAATCATTTTAAAGGGATTTCCGGCAACCTCAGGAGTGGGACTCGGAGCAGTGCGTTCCCCTGGGCTCTGTGTGTTTGAGGAAGAGGCCAGGGCTGTGCTGCTGCTTAAATGGATTTCACAGGAAACTGTTGCATCTAGCCAGATCTTTGGGGCAAACATAAATCTTTTTCTTAAACTGCTAATTTTCAAATACCAACAGTAAGAATTGTTCACTGCATAAAGATAAAAAATAAAAACCTTCCCTTAACAATTGCATACCACACTCAGCACTGGTCCCTGGTAACTCATTCCAGCACCAAGACTGTGCCCAATGGGGAAGCGACACGGACTGCTACCAAAAGAAAACTGGTGTTGTTACTAGAAGAAAGGGCACCTGGAAGCCCAACAGCCAAAAACCAAAAAACGCCCATCACATGCAGATGTCAAAGCTCAGCAAAGGGTGAGAGACCACCTCTCCAGCTCGCCATGCAGCAGAAATATTCCTGGGCAGTTTTCTTAATTTCCCAATGAATAATACAATAAAATCTCATCCAGAAATTTCTGATGATATGTTTTAGTACACGAATCAAAGAGGAAAAAGAAGGACCTGAAAGGGTTGCAGGAGAAGAGAATTCTATGCATAGAGAGGAGGGAAACCTAGTATTTCTATCCATCAGTCCTGTGAACAGAAAGTTCCTTGAATGCTTAATTCAATCATGCTTACCCATCTTTCATCATGCTGGGCCACAGAGAACCATTAAGGTGACAGACAGGACCTGTTCTTGTGCTAAAGACACAGAGGCGAATCTACCTACTCCCCTGCCCTGCAGACCTTCTGAGTGGGAGTGTGACAGGGAGTGACCACTGCACAAAGGACTCTAATTCCAGTGTGATATGGGCTTTAATAGAGAAAGGTCCAAAGTGCTGTGCAGCAGAGCAAGCAGCGACAATTGCTGGAGCCAGTGAGTGAGGTGGCAGGCTGGAGACTTTCAGGAAATGAGCAGCACCAGTGAAGGCTCTAGTACACAAGAATGTTGAGGTTCTGGGCAACCTGTATGTCTGTCTTCTCTCTTCTGATTTTTATTTTTATCTCCTAACAGCTCAATTGTTTTTTGTTGCAAAATCTGAATGTGCAACTGACCACCCTAAATTTCTATAATGTTTTCCTTTCCTCCATTTTGTCTCTAGAGAACCAGGGAAAGATCTGGAAGAAGGTCATCTCTTTGAAAGTCCATCCATCAACTGGCCTTGGCGGTATGTAAAATGGGATTTCTTTACTAAAGGCTACACGTGCTAGACAGGAGCATGCTGGGGCAGGCTGCCCTTTACCAATTTCCCATTTCTCCTGGGAAGGAGAGCATTCTTTAAGGAGGATATTTTGAAATAGCTCCATGGTATGACTCACTAGAGGGAAATGCCAGAGGCTTTGGAGAAAAAAAAATAAACAACTTTTAAAAATATATAGTTTCTATCAAAAAAGGCTTTGAATGATGTTGTATTGAAGAATGAACACTAACCTCAGACCGAATAGAGGGAGAGATGGAGAAGGGATTTGTTCATTCACATAAGGTTGTTCAGAGTAAACTTTCAGGAGGATGAATTTCTCCTGGTAGGGCTGTACAGGACAAGGGAAACGGAATCCCTAGTGCATCACTGTGCCCTCAAAGGAGTGCCTCTGTTCCTGGAAAACCTGCATATTTGTTAGGCTGAAGCCTCAGAAGACGTCCCTAAAGCTCTAGTGTCCTCGGTCAAGAGAAATCTAATTGTCTTTTGGCATCATAACTGAATCAGGCTCCGTGGAGCTCTGCTTGCTGGTCGGAGAGAGAAGGAAGAGGCACCAGCCAAGGGCCATGTGACTCTGAACCCCATTTCCAAGTTTTCTGTTATTTCCAACTCTTCAGTCAACTATCTCTCCCTGTCTCTCTCTGTCTCTCTGTTTCTGCCTCTGTCTCTCTCTGTCTGTCTCTCTCTCATCTTTAACACAGTAAAAAGAGTTGATAGTCACATATTCAATTGAGAACCATTACAAGGAAGAGAAAAAGAATTAAGTAATCCTATGTTATTAGATGTATATGTTCAGTTATGATAACTGAAACCACATGGTTTTAAACTACTAGTGCCAACACTTACGTGGAGGTGTGTGTTATTCTCTCCTACTTCTTTCTCTGTAATAATCCCTGCATTACCAACAGCAGGCAGCATAAAATGAAAAGAAAAGGTCAGAATCTGCAGGGACAAGGATAGTGTGGAGGCCTTCGAAAAGACCCCAAAAGAACTAAATGTTGTAATCCAGCATTCTGGGAGGCTGAGGCAGGAGGATCTAAAATTTGAATCCAACCCTGGTAACTTAGCAACTTAATGGGTTTAACCCCAACTTGCAAAAAATACAAAATATAAAAATAAAACTAAATCTGAAAAAAAGTTAAATAGAGATGAGTTATTGAAGCATTTGGTGCAGCATTTGGTAGCCTCCCCAGAGAGGGCAGTGAGCTCGGGGCTCACACCTTTGGTGGAGCTCTGGAGCTGGCCCAGTAGCCACCTTGGAGACCCTAAACATCGCTGGTCTTTGTGATTAGCTGGGTCCCTGCCTCTGCCCGAACAAAGCCACCAAGCAAAGTGAGTAACAGTATTCAGAGTAAAGAGCAAGTGATGGAAAACTTGTCTGGGAACAGAATCTCAACACCAGGAAACACACCACGGGAGTGAGGAAGGTGGGCACTTACTAGTTAGCGACTTTTTTCCATGTGTATCATGCTGAGAGATTCTGGCATCTTACAAAATTTCCAAAGAGCAAATTCCTAATGTATGGCATACCTGTAAGTAAGGAAGAGAATTTTCTAGCAAAACTCGAAGACTATAAAAGCAATTATGCTTCAAACTGGAGATACAATCTAAAGGCTATGTGGTTATTTGTTTTCATATGGGCCTGGACAAATTTCACAAAACCACCACGAAAGGATGCAGATTGCTTTGTTATCGTTTGTGTATGTGTGCGTGCATGTGTTACTCTCAACTTACCCTTTTCTAAAATTTTGAGATGGGGTCTTGCTAAGTTGCTAAGTTCCCCAGCTCAAACTTACATTCCTCCTGCCCCAGACTTTCATAGTGAATGGGAGAAAATGTGAACCTGCAGGAGTCTTCCCTTCTGTTCTTCAGCAACTGACACTTTATGTTCTGCCATGCAGCTGTGTTCAAGCTCAAGCTGCAAGGTACCCCCTCCCTCTCAGTGCACATTTCATCTTCCAAGGGACTGAGCAGACCCCAGCAAGCCTGCCTCGTCCTCCTCCACAGCAGCATCAGGACCCTCATTCTCTTCCTATCACTCAGCATCCTGACCTCTCTTCTGAGCTTCTTGCCCACAGCTCCAGCTGATGGAAACTTCGACAGACTGAGCACCTCTCCCTCCAAACCACCAGATTCCCTTGGTTGTCCCCGGGAAAACTTCATATATATTCGGCTGGAGCACCAGGACAGGTCCTTACAAGTTCTAGTTGCATGTTATTTGAAATGTAAGACTATGATTCTCCAGTCTGCTGAGAAGCTGGCCATTCTCCCGGTCACCATTTTCTCTCGTCCTCTTATATTCAGCCCATGGCTACAGCCTCTCTGTTCTACTTCAGCATCACCTTTTGCCTCTCTCTTCTTCCCCTTCAGTTTCTAGACCACTGCAGAGGCTACTGGAAGGCATCCCTGCTCCTCGCCTTCTACCAGCCTTCTCCTCCAGTCTACCCTTGATGGTGCTGCTACTTCGATTTCTAATGCACAAATCCATCTATTCAGCCTCTGACCCCATGGCTGCCAAGTGCTGACAGGATGATGTAAACTCCCCTCCTGGGTCCCCTAACTTTGAAGGCCTGCCACCAACTAACTCCATGTACCTTTTTGATTTCTTTTCTCACTGCTCAAATGCATCTCGTCACACGATATTATTTACCTTCATTCACACACCATCCATTTTCTCTTTGCTCGGCTGGCAATTCATCACACTCTATCAAATGAAACCCTGCCCAACCTTCAAACCTAATTAAAAGTATAAAATGCCATTAAGCCTTCTGCCTTTTTTGGTTCCTCTTTCCACTCCATTCTTCCAAATAAAACCACTTTCTGCTGTGCACGTTCTGTCTTACTCCTGGAACGCACGTTCCTGCCTTCTGTCAGAGTTGTGTAAAGTTTTCCCTTTTCTTTTGCCATTCTGGCCAGAAGCCATGGACTCCACGCTGGGGGGCTCTGCCCTGGGGAGCTGAGCAGCAGAATGACAAGCACAGGGATTCTGGGAGTGGGTCAAAAGCCAGAATCCCAAGGGGTCTTTCCTGTTGTTCACTGTATATCTACTATCTAGAGCAGGGCTCGGCACATAGAAAGCACCCATTAAATACTATTTAACTGAAGTCAGGTTCTCTTCCTCAAGGGTGACACCTGTGATTCGTGTATTAAAATACCAGGATGAATATCTGAGGAAGCAGAATCCCTTGCAAAAAAGACAAAGAATGACAGGCTTGAAGTAATTTCCCCCCTGGAGCAGTCCTGTGGGTTCCTCCACTTCCTGGTGGGACTCAGCCAGGCCAGACCCTAGAGGGAAAGAGCTGCCAGGTGGAGCATCTAGAGGACTTCAGCCACAGGCATTGAGCTTTTCATCTTTCTAGGGAGCAACAGGAGGATGCTAGGCATGAAGGACCCTGGGGACAGGCAAGATGTGATAGCCTCATGGCAAAAGATCTTCCTTGAAATTTCTGTCGCTGCTAAGACTCTGTAGCCCTGACCACAACCCTGGGCATCTATGAAGAGACAGGAGAGGCAAAATAACTGAGATGAAGGTTCCCAGTTGCCCAACTCTGTGGAAACTCAGATGAATGGCAATGAAATCAATTAGGATCACGGTGGAGAGGCATATTTCTTATCACCTGAATTTGTGGGTTGATATTCATACCTGATATTTTAAATACATGAACCACAAATATTCCCCTTGAGGAAGAGAACCTGACTTCAGTTCAACTACATTTATTGAGTGCCTATTATGTGCCAAGCACTGTTCGAGATGGTAGCTAAACCACAATGAACAAGATGAAACAGCCCTACCTCCAAGACATCACAGTTTCACGGGAGATCACAGCGTTCCTCTAGAGATGCACAGTGGCCAGAGAGGTAAAGGAAGTGTAAGCAGGCTAAGGGGAATAAAATCAGAGTGTCAGGAGAGGCCTTGCTGAAGCTGACCACTGAGAAGGGCCTGAAGGGAACGGTGGCCACCATGATCCCCAGTGTTGGACTGGTGGAGCACTGGACAGGGCCTGCAGGACCAGAGAGGGGACCCGACCCTGAGAAGAGAATAGAAGCTCAGCCACTGGGGACGGGTTGGGCTGAAAGAGTTTTGGGAGGAAACAGATCAAGGTAAAGATGTGAGACTTTCTCCCTTCACTTCCCCCTGAAGTGCCAAGCACACAGTATATGCTCAGGAAATATTCCTTGACCAGAGGATGGACTGCACATGGCTATTCATGTCACACTGACAAGTAATACACAATGCACAAAAATATGAATGTAGGAAACACAAAAGTAATCCATTAACACACAGCATAAATATGGCCACTTTTAAACTTTCAATATTTTTCCTCTAGTCTTTTATTACTGGTACATCTTTTTCTTTTCCATGCTGGAAATATTATGTCTGTTTTCTTCATCTCATCACATTATAAATTTTAAATAGCAACTTTTAAGTCACTGCAATTCTGTCCCTCAATAATCGGTCTCAGCAACTTGGGCAAAGTTGTCTTAAGGTGACCCACTCCTAAGGTGATCAGCCCTCTAAGACTACAATGAGCGCTTGGTAGGCACTGAATTATATGAAGAAGGTAACCTGTGGGCCACCAAACTCTAAAGAACAAGACAAGTAACAGGGTGCTAGCCCCTAGGCTCCCTTGCTGAGGGATGCCAAAATCTCGTCTCCAGCCCAGAGAAACCCTTGCTTTGCAATGCACAGGGGCTTGTCATCATGACCAACATGGTCCCTGTGAAAATGTCTCCACCCTAATTGGGGTCCAGGTATTGGATCATTTCCTAGAGGGACATTCCATTCCCCTCTGTTGCTACCTCTAGTATCTGCCCCAGCTGTTCCTAATTCTCTGGGTGAATGACTCAGCTTGATTCAATATCATAGCTTGTGGCTTCTTAAAGGAGCCAGGCAATTTTTTTTTTAACACGAAACAAAGCATAAATCAAACCAAGTAAAACCATCCTCAGATACAACCAATCATAAATTAGAAAACACAAAATGTATTTATTTTCAATGTCCAAGATTATAATTCGTATTTTATGAAAATAAACATGTGCCTGGGTATAAAAAAAAATCAGAAAAATGTTAATAGAAATCAGACAGCAAGTCTGAGCTCTTCCCTGATGCACTACCCATTCTTCCATCAGCTTTTGGGGACAGCTTTCAGGAAGAACTGTGGGACTTGTGCCGTGAGGCCTATTAGTCCCAGGAAGAGAAGGGCATACCCGAGGCTAAAAAGCACAGATCTGTTAAATGTTTTTGGAGCAAATGCAGATTTTACAGGTGAACCAACATGTTTATGGTCTGAAGATGTTTTTGGCTTGGTTGAAGCAGTTTATGCCTATGAGCAACCAATGAATTTATTCAAGATTTGCAGTATAGGAAAGAAAACAAACCTGAGGCAGGACAAAATTAATGGGAAATTTAAGGAGGAAAAAAACACCATCACCAACAACAAACAATTCTCAGTTTGGCTGAGATGATTAGAGCCAGATGGAAAATGGATCCCAGGTGCCCAGGCAGGCGGGGTGTCTAAGGACAGAGCAACTTCATCTTAGCTGGCACAGCCAACAGCATCCAAATCACTTGCAAAGCAGAGAAGTCCTTCCTTCCTTTTTCTCCTCTTCTTCCTGCCTCTTCTCTTCTTTTCCCCTTCCCCTGCAGTATCAGGGATGTTCTATGTTGGATCTTTTCCAAGTGAGAGGGTGATGTGTGATCGGGCCACAGACCAAGCCTGAAGGATGGGGTGGGTGGGAATATACCCTTGTGATCACCTAGTATTGTAGATGTGATTTCTTGTCACTCTCTCTAAACTGTGGTTTTCAAAATAAGACTTCTATTCTTGAGTAATGAAAGGTGCATTCAGCTGCCTCTATGGCTGTCTTACAATCAGCTTATGACGGGTTATTGGGTGCTTTGAGCTTAGCCAGACCTGCATGTAACCTCAAGTCTAATTCTATCACATGACTTCTAATGTCATCACACAGAGCCTCTGGCAACAAAGCCATTTTCCAATTGCTAATATCCTTTCCCTTCCACGCTCATCCTGCCAGAATCATTTACAGCTCTGTGTCTGAATCTCCCCAGAAAAGATATTTTTCCCTTGGCAAGATGGTTTCCAGAGAACAATTTCCACAAGACAAATGAATATCAAATTCCTGCTCATTACAATCAGGACAATACTGAAAACATTCAGGGACATTGGTGCTGCAGGAAGAAAAAAAATACTGCAAAAATTCTTCATGCAGTATTTTTTAATTTAGTTTTTATCACATTGGTTACAACACTCAGTTAGTGAAAGGTACTAGCTTATTCCTCATGTGAACAATTTGTTAATGTTTTATTCACTCCAGAAAACCCTTAAAGAAAGTGACATGAGCTCTAAGGCAGAAACTTTGGTCTATTGTATTCAGTCATATATTCACAGCTCCTAGCAGAGTATCTGGCACTTTGTTTCATTCATATGAGGTGTGATCAAAAATACAGAGAATGTTTACATTTTAAAAATTTTATTATAAAAAGAAGACACATTGCCATTAATCCCCTTCAGAAGAGACTCCCTCACTTTGGATGAAATTATCCCATCTTTCTTTCCAATTTCTGAAAACTTGGAAGTCCTTTTTTGTATCTTTAATTAAGCTGTTGTCACTGCCTGGACGTCCTGGATCAGTTGAAAGCGTCTACCTTCCATGGTCATTTTGACTTTGGAGTAGAGCCAGAAGACTCATGGTACCAGACGCAGTGAATAAAGTGGATGAGGACACACCATGATGTTTTTATTGGATAGAAACAATAGTAAACATTTGATCGATGTGGATTGGTCATACAATAGGATGAAAGCTGAAATTTTAAAAAACTATTACAGTGAGAGATACAGTGTCATTAATCCCCCTCAAAATATTCGTTACTTTGAACACACTTATCCCATCATTCTTGGCAATGCGTTTTTTATTGTAATTTTAAAAAATACTTAAATATTCCCCATATCTTTTAATCATCCCTCATATTGATTGTTGGATAAACTGTTGATGTTTTTTAATGAGAAAACATGAGTTTGGCCATCTTTCGAATTTTGTAATGTTCTAGGTGAAATGGTGTTGTTTATTCATTTTCAAGTTAAGGAAAATTGTGATTTTTTTACACTCTGAGGAGGCAATGGGATCCTTAAAATAGAGTTTTTAAAACTTAGCTTACTTGTCTGGATATGGTGGTATCCATCTGAAATTTCAACTACTTCTGAGGCTAAGGCAGGAAGATCACAAGTTCAAAACTATCTTGGGTAAACTAGTGAGACCAAGTCTCAGAATTAAAAAAAAAAAAAAGGAGGGGAATGGGAATGTAATCCAGAGGTAGACAGCCCCTAGGTTTAATCCCCAGTTCCAGGGAAAAAAATCTAACTTACTTTAGATTTGTAAACTACTACTGGTATCTAGCAATTCAGGCCATTCTTTAATGACAAACAAAAACTTTATTTCGTGTGTGTATTAGCCACTTTCCTATTGTTGGGACAAAATACCTGATATCTACAATCTAAAGAGGAAAGATTTACTTGGCCTAGAGTTTCCAGTGGATTCAGTCCAAAGTCGACTGGCTCCAAGGAAAACCACATGGTGAAAGGGCCTGGCGAAGGATGGTTACTTACCCCACGGTGGCCAAGAAGCAGAGAGCAAAGGGAGAAGCTGGGAACAAGAATACACCCTTCCAGGTCACACCCCAGTGACCCATCTCCAAACAAGCCTCACAATGCAACACCACATTCACCTACTGACCTTATAAATGGATGAACTCACTGAAGAGTATAATCACATCACCATGATCCAGTTACTTAAAACACATGAGGTGACGGGCATTTCAGATCTAAACTGTAATAGCGTGATCGCAGTACTGGAGGAGTCCTCTGTCAGTTACAAATTAAGCCCTGCCAGCAATAACACAGCAAGGGTTCCTCTTTCCTTAAACCTGGGAAGAAGACTCTGGACTCGGGTAGCAGGGATATAACTCAAATTAGATATGGTGATGATCTCAATTCCTTTCCTCTTTGAGTAAACAATAAGTGTTCAGTTATGAAAAATACTCCATATTGTTTTATCCTTCATCACTGTTATCTACTCAAGCCAGTGGTTGAGGAATTGAGAAAATATATAATTTCAACCTTTGCTTTTCCCAGTTAGAAAAAAGCTGATTTAATAGTTTAGAACTCTGGCAACTGTTGGTCCCATTCCAGATGAAGCTGGGTAGTGATTCTTAAGTGACTTTTTAAAAATTTCTCTCATTTATAATGAAAATATAAACAAAACTCCAGACTGCTACATGACCTTTTCTCAGAGAAAAAAGTCTGCCTCACATGTGTTGACAGCTAAGGAGAAAGCCAATGGTACCTCTAGCAATAAAATGAGACTGAGATGAAAGAAGCAGAACTGAATCCTTTAAACAAAAATTCAGATGGAAACCTGTGCATTTTCTGGGATTTTCTTTGAAACTGAGCATAATAGATGCTATGATTTATATTTAGATGCCCCCAAAACCTCATGCAATCATAAGTGGGGCTTTGGGGGAGGTGATTGGATCATGGGAATGCTATATTTTTCAGTAGAGCAGTCCAACAATGAGTTTATGCTAAAAGTGCTGTTAGGAGGAGACATCCAGTTGGAAGAAGTGGGTCACTGAAAGCCTGACCCGGAAGGGTACATCTCCTCCCCAGAAGGGTGCAGTCTCATTCCCTGGCTCTTCCTCTCCTCCTCTGTTTCTTGGTGGCCACAACCCTTGGCCACACTATTTCTTCTTGGGAGCCAGCCAACCAAGGACTGAAACCTGAGCTAAAATAAACCTCTCCTCTTTTACATTTCAGGTATCAAGTATTTTGTCCCAGCAATGAAAAAAGTGACTAAAACAGCAGATATAAATCAGGAAGAAGTAAAATTAATTTGTTATCTTGTCAGACCTGGAGCTTCTAAGAGTTCCTCCTTGTACTTTGCACTTGCATGTGGAATTCTAGTAAAGAAAAAAAATATATATATATATATTAAGACATCTCTAATATGCCTTTGAGGGACGAAATATTCATATTTCTCCTGTTTTGATAGTTTTAAAACTAACTTTTGTTAAATGTGTATATGATCCAGTTCCAAACTTACCTGTGGATATGGCTACCCAGGAAATGAGCAAATCAATGCTACTTTTTATCTTAGATAACTGCTGTTTTGCATATTAAATGTTGAGTATTAATTGTCCTGCTAAGTGTATTAGAAATGAATGTTAGCATTTTATCTTAATAGTCTTGAACTATAAAAATAAATAAATTTTCCTTTTTAGATCTCCTTACTTTTTCAACTGAGAATTTGGAAATACAATTCATGCACATCTTGTAGGATTCAGTTCCACAAACAGGAAACGTAATTTAATAGCATTTCAGTTTCTGTGAGTTAAATGGATTTGACTACTGACTTCTTACCTGCATTAGCTGATTATTAGAAGGGTATTTTGTTATTGTGACTGACAATAAGGTTGACAGTATAGTACCATTACCACCAAAAGCAGCTTTGGTCTTAGTTTCTAATTAGAATTTTTGTACCATAGCAAAATTTTGGATTTGTTAGGGATTTATGCCTTAAAGGGATTATGTCACAGATTATAGAAGAATCCTCATGGCACAAGGCTGGATATTCTTTTTAGCACTCGAGCTCTGGATGCCTATTGACTGAGATGCTTGTGAATGTTTGAGGATTCCTGTCACACCCGAAGTTGCTATGACAGTGTAGACTGGCTAAAAAGAAATCCTCCAAAGGAACAGCTGATTGAAAGTTGGCATGGTACTGCACACAGGACCCAAATTCAAACAAATCTGAGGCTTGGAAATAGGACAACAGAATCATCTGAACTCCTAGAACTGAGAAGATAACAAAAGTGCTAATTAATTAATTAAAGTTGATCAAATCAGAGAACAGAGCTGTAAGGCAGCATTAGCACAGGGCTGAGTCAAATGGAAGCAGAGGATCAGATGGCTGGGAGGGGATGGGGTGGCCATGTGGAGTGGAGGGCCTTGTGTTGGTCTGGTCAGTCCTTCTGTCTCTAGGTGACCAAGGGAGCAGGCTACACAAGCAGAATAAGAAGCACTGCTCACAAATCACTTAAAGTATTTCAGAATCAGGGAAAAAGTATTTTTGGGAGCAGCACCATGAAAGGACTGTGGAATAAGCATGATAACGAAATTCAGCTTCTACTTGAAGCACTGTAGGGGGAATAGTTTGCTACGCCATTAGCTTATTCCCTCAAGAGAAAAACCTCAGCCCTATTCTTGGGAGGCTCTTCCCAGCATGCCAGTTGGAAGACACATTTACATATTAACCACAAAAAGAAGGAGTATGACCAATGCCAGGCATCCACACAGAACACATTCACATATGTAAAAAGCAACAAAATCAGGTTCAAGGAGCTTGCAATTCCTTTGGAAGAGATAAGGCCAGCACATACATGGTCAACACTTTAAAGCATTTTAAGCAGTAAACAACCAGCTGCAGATGAATGTTCTTTGGATTCCAGATGTTAGCTTAATCCTACTTAAGCCATTTGGATCTGTGCATAAGAGCTTTGGAATATACAACTCCAAACAGGGAAGATATAAGCATTGAAATAACTCGATAATGTTTTCCTCAAATGGAAGGTCCTTCTTGTTCTTACTGTAAGAGAAGATTGAGAGAAACCTAAATTTCCATTAGTTGGATCTTCTATAAATACATGATACATTCCTTAAAGCAACAACAACAGCTAGAGACCAGGGGAGCTTGCTCTGTACTGAAACAGGAAGATCTCTGTATCCTTCACTGTCCAAATAGAAGTGTAGAAATCCTTTTATATATTACAGGCAGAGAAGAATGTAATGCAGAGAAGTGGATAAAAAATTCCTACAAGGTCTGAAGAACAAATAAAGCAGGGGTTGTTGCCTAGAGCTTGGGAGGCTGCCACTGTGCTGATGTTGCTTAAACCACACATGCTGCTGCTCCCATTGCCCAAGGAGGGAAAACTAGCCCAACTCCTTCTAGTCACTCTGGAGCCTACCACTGAAATGACCTCACATGACACTGACTGGATTTGTGAAGCAGAGAAAGCAATGGAGGATGTCTAGAAGGGTGGATTTGAACTCAAGAACAGGAGGTACAATCCAGTATATCCACACTGTTGCTACACAGCCTTAACACATTTCATTGCAACCACCCAACGATAACAACACTGTATTGAGAAATACTGCCTTTAGGCCCATTTTTGCTCTGACCCCCACACAAAACTTGTAGCCTACCACTCAAGAGATCTCTCTGAGCAATACATTCTAAGAGAGTATTGTTACCTCAAAAATCAAAAGAGGTACAAAATATGGCAGTCCTTTCTTAGAGATGGTGCGAAGCATAGTAATTTATCTTTCACTTTGGAAGGAAATGCCATATTCTCCAGATGACAAGTCCATGGAAAAGTCACCAAGGTTGGGATTTGGGGGGCATTACCTCCTGCTATCTGACATATGTATATTTTATCATTAAAGTATTTGTTACCTGCCTCTTATTGTGTCAATGAGGCGATACATTGGCATGATGCTCTGCGGACTATCAAAATGGTCAAGGCCCTCATGGAGTAGGTCTTGTCTGAGAGCAGCAGAGGTGAGAAAGGTCTCAGATAAGGGTCTTTGGCCAATCCTCCTGCTGGGTTAAAGCAAATTCCTCCAAGTTGTCTCTGCCAATTAAGAATTGAGAAAATTCGAAGGATCTACCCGATCAATAACTTCATAGGAAATGCCAAAAGTTGGGTCAGCTTTTTTAAAGATTTTGATTCCAAGGAGAAAAAGGCCCTGCATGCTGCATATCCTGCTCTGCACCAGGCTATCTGCGCAGGACAGTAACTGTGTCCACCTTGCTTCTGGATCGTAAGGGCTGCCATTTGGCTTTCGCCTCAGGAGCCCACTCACAACTGAAGGTAAAAAGTCTATTTCAATGGTGGTGTCTCTTCTCAGTGTGGGCCTCTGAGGACACCCCAAATAAGACAGCTTCAAACATCTACCAAGTTGTATCAGTCAAGAAGCACTTGTTCTGCATGGTGGCACATGCCTGTGTTTCTAGCACTATGGGAGGCTGAGGCAGGAGGATAGCAAGTTCGAGCACAGCCTGTGACATTTAACAACTTGGCAAGATCCTGCCTCAATAAATAAACAAATAAATGCATAAAAATATAAATACAAGGAAAACGACTAGTTTAGTTTGAAGGCCTGGTGTTCAATTCACAGTAATACAGAAAAAAAATTTAAAAGACTTGTTCTACAATATCTGGAATGATAAACCATAGGAACCTTTGTAAAGAAGAAAGAAAATGCACGTGCACATATGTCTGTGTTGGAGGGGGTGTAGAATATTTATTTTACATTTTTGTTGTATGAATGCATTGTTTAAATCATTAGGAAAGAGTGAACAACTTATACTGTTCTCAGCAGTCCATTTCCCTAGATTCTGGAGTGGCCAGAAACAATGGTATACCTGAGTTTCATCCAGATAATGAAAACGAAATCTCTTCTGGAGTGAATTTTGAAGGGTATGAGGCATTCACGTAACCGAGCCTTCTAAGATCTTGTTCAGTGTAGCAAATATAATGGCAAATGATGTGGAAACACTGAAGATGGTTTCAACACGGAGAAAACAAGACACAAAGCAGCATGCTCCCAGACACAGCCTGGCTTCCCAGATTCCCAGCCACCACAGAGACAGGCAACTGTGGAAAGCCACATCATGAGCCCTGCAAGAAGCAGTCTCCAGGGCTTTTATTCCCTCAGGGTCCTCCCTCACATCTGAGTGCCTGAGGCGACGCACATGTGCCCACCTGTGCACTGCATGGAAAACAAGCCCAGGGCACTTCTGAGTGTTAAAAAGGAGACTGGGTGAGGGTGTGAGCTTCAGTCCTGAATGTATCCAAACCACTTATTGGAAAATACATCATTTTCTCTCTCTTTCATACATAATAGCTATTTAAGTGAAGTCTTTAAACATACATAAATCTGTCTCCAGATTCTGTTCTGGTCCTTAGATCTACTTGCCTGCATATCAAGGCATCAGGGTAATAGCAAGAAGGTTACAGGGGTTGGGGTAGAGTAAGCAAGAACAGCTGAGATCAGAGGCAGATGCTGTGTGTGTGTGTGCATGTGTGTGTGTGTGTGTGTGTTCACACTCATGCATGGGGTGGGAACAGGGCTTCACACACAGTCTGTAAACTCTGGACAAGAGAGGAGCCACTGTGGAGTTTTGTTCAGAGGGATGGTGTGACATGGTCAGGACTAACAGGTCACTCCAGCAGCTCTGTTCTATGAAGGGCCATGGGTGGAAGAAGGAGCTCACTGAAATAACCTGGGTGAGCGGAGACAGCCATCTGGATGGGCAGTGAAGAGGGGTGATCAGAATCTGGACGTATCCTGAAGGTAGAACCTAATAGACTGGACATGAAGTATGCACAAGAGTGAGGTTTAGAATAATTCTGTTTTTCCCCTTCTTTGGAAAGACGGGATGAGTACAGCATTACCTAAAATGGTAAGTGATTGAGTGAACATTTGGGGCATTCAGTCTAAAGTGGCTCAAAACAACCAGGGCCAGGAGTTTGGCTCAGTGCCTTAAGCGCCTGCCCTGGCAAGCGCGAGGTTGTGAGTTCAATTCCCGGTGCCGCAAAAAAAAAAAAAAAAAAAAAAAAAAAAAAAAAAACGAGGAGAGGAGGAAAAGAAACCTTAATGCGGGCACAGAAAAGTCACCACAGAGGACGCGCTGTGCTGGCTGTCTACAGACAAAAGAAGGGGGCTGGCTTATATGCCTTTTCATGGGGGCGGAATTTGGTTAGCTGACATAGATGGATTGGTGCTACGTGTTAGTGGGGGACTGGGAAATCTTTGGCGCGCAGGAAGAACAGGTATGGAGTCCTGGGAAGAATACTGATAAGGCATTCTTTGTGATTTTGTTACTTTGAACCTCTGCCATAATGACTAGTTAGGCCCATGTTGGGGAGCCCTATCAATAGGAGGGTGGGGTGGGGTGAGTGGGAAATTTTAGACATGATTAATTAGATTATCTCAATAGGTACTTCCAGATAGAAATTTTGTGTTTAAAAAAGAGATCCAGGCCACAGGCAATTTAGGATACTTTAGAGTAGAGATAGTATTTGCTGTCTGATTAGAGGGGGCATAGATAGGAACAAGGACCAAAAACTGGGTCCAGGCATACTTCAGCTTCAAGCCATTGTGAAGAAGAGAAGAAATCAGCAGATGGGACAAGAGGCAGCTTGTAAGGCCAAAGGAAGGTGTAGTATCACAGAAGCCAAGGGATGGCCGTCTCAAAAGCTCCTGTCAAGCACAATAAGAGAGAGACCAAGTAGTCAGCACTCGATAGAGAGATAGTTATTGGTGACTTGCTGAAAGCACTTTTGGTAAAATAAGGCACTAAAAGTACTAGCTAGAAAAGATTCCAGAGGGTGAGAAGAGAAGGACTTGAGACAAGTTAGACATCTTTTTCTAGAAGTTTCAGTGTAAAGGGGAGCACCCAAATTGGGGGCTATTGGAAGAGGCAAGTGTTTTTAAATGATTCTTCCTTTTAAGATGTGAGGTCCAGGGATATAGCTGGTGGCATAAGCACCTTCTTGACAAGCACAAGGTCCTGAGTTCGATTCCTGGTGCCCCCCCACCAAAAAAAAGATGAGACAGTATAGCATGTTTGTACTCTGATTGAAATGACCCAGTAGAGAAAGCAAGGGATGATGATGTCAGGGAGAATCATCAAATGACACATGGATACCCCTCCAGGCAGACAGGCACTTTCAAACACTGCTAGGGAAAATGTACAGCAGTCAGGCTCTGTGAAGAGAATCAGTATTACCTAAAAACTATAGAGGCACATAGTCTTTGACATAGTAGTTTTATTTCCAGGATTCTATTCTACAAATATACTAGCATCTATGTGCAAAGACATTTCTATATATTATTTATTGCAACACTGCTCATAATATAAAAATCTGGAATGAACTTAAGTATGTTTATAGTCATGGATTAGTCCATCTGTGGAATACTATGGTAACATTGAAAATGAGGTAGAGTTATACATGCAGATCTGGAAAAATCTGCAAAAAGAGAAAATTAGGAAGGAATAGAAGAGTACATGATATAATCTACCTATAAGGAGAAAAATCAGGGAATAAGATGATACTCAGGGTTACCCATAAAATGTATATTTTTATATGTGCTCTTACACTTTTTTTTATTTTTATTTATTTATTTATTTATTTATTTTTTGTGGCACTGGGGATTGAACTCACAGACTCACACCTGCCAGACAGGTGCTTAAGCCACCAAGCCAAACTCCCAGCCCTAGTTTTTTGAGTCAGGGTCACACTATGTAGCTCAGGCCAGTCTTGCACTCGTGTTGTAGCCCAAGTTGACCTCGAACTCACAATGCTCCTCCTACCTCAGCCTCCTGAGTGCTAGGATTAAAGGCATGTGCCACCACACCCAGCTTAAGACTTATTTTCTATTGGATAATCTTTTCCAATACTCCAATTATTTTAAATACATTTACTTTCATTAAAATTAATAAAGTAGGAAATATGCTAAAAGAAAAAGGTAAATAACTCTACCCAGTAGTATACTAATGTAAAACACATTTTCTTATATAATTTTTAAGGGAGAATGCTACTATCTTCTAGTGTTGTTTTAGAAGGTAATGGGAAAAGATATCAAATAAACTCTTTTAAATTGATTTTGACTGAAGCAATATCTAGCAAGGTCTTTATTCAATAACTTGCAATTTTGGGATAGAAATTCTCATTATGTATACCCACTGTAATAGATTTTAGCTTCAAAATGTGTTTCTGTTGTGCATACCATGAAACTCAGTAAAAAAAATATTGAGTTGAATGTGATCATAATTACATGAATGTCAATTCTCAGTATTTGGGGAAATGGGATTTAAATATAAAACATTATTTAAACTCCCTTCCTTTAAAGGTGAGTTTCTATATTTATACACATGTGTTTAATGTAATTTAGCATCTTTCTTAGTTTTTAGCTTATTGGATTTTGCTATGAACTAAACCAGAAGGTCATTTTGATACAGTTTAGCAAACTATTTATTAATATCATTAACATTTGAGAAGTTCTTAATTCTAGATGAAAATGAAGATAAGATCAATTTCCAGGAGCTGAAATTATCACTTAAACTGGAGTTTAAACTTGCAGCTATATAGAACAAAGGGCATGTTTTAACATAAAGATTTTAGAAATTAGTATTTGTTAAAAATTTTAAAAAAACTATATCATTAGGTACTTCTGAAAAGGGAAAGGGAAATTCATCATTTTTAGTGTCTGTCTGCCTGGAATCTCTTATTTATACTTTCATGAGCCGCATTCCTAATAATGAGCACACTGTTGAGCTTGATAGATAACAAAGCCTTAAACTTTTCTAAAATATCAAGGAAGACTATATTTCTCTCAGTGTTCCTAGCTAAGTGTAGTTATTGTAATCAAATCTTTTGAAAACTAGCACTGTGTGCTACATAATACCATTAGCTACAATAATCCTCTCATTTCCTAACCACATTCAGCATTAGGGATTCTCTTCTATTTATTCAATCAGCCATGTTTTTCTTTTCCTAGTTTACTGAATTATTTATTAGCTACACAGCATTCATGTTCTGTGCTAAGTGCTACTTCTTTCCCATTTCACAACTGGAATGCAAGTACATATTCTATTTCATTATGAATTTTAAAGCCCAGTGAATCAAAGGATAATTCATAACAATGGAAGGTCAAGGGTAGTAGTATGTGTTCAAAGAACACTAGGAATTCATTGTTCATATTGGGTATATTTTTGCTGCTTTTTGTTTGCGAACAGACAATGATAGACAGGCAATGTATAAAATCTTCACACTAAGGTACAGTTATTTGTAGGCAAGAGCCACACCTTGACAGGTGCAAGATGAAAAAGGCTAAAACTTGGTTTGCTGGCAAAATGTTTGTCCATTTCAATTCCATCAAGAACGGATTGATAGAGCATTCTCAGAGATTATAGAAGTCTATGTAAGATGCTGAAGGCCAGTGTTTTAACAACTGTGGTACAAATGAATCACCTGGAGTCTTGTTAAGATGCAGAGTTGGGACACAAGCCTGGGGTGGGCCAGAGAGTCTGCATTCTAATAGGATGTTAATGGTGCTGGTCCACAGAACTCACCTCAAACAGTAAGACATAGTGAAAAGAAATACAGATGCCCAGGTTCTACCTCAAAACATCTAATCAGAAACTCTGGGGATGTGCTTCAGGCTTTGCTCCTTTGTTAATATTTCCCAGGTCCTATGCCTTGAATTGTGTACCTCCCAAATTCATATATTGAAGCACTAATCCCCAATTCGATGACATTTTGCAGGTGGGATTTCGGAAAGGTAATTTGGTTTAGATGAGGTCATGAAGTTGGGGGCCCTGTGATGGGATTAAGAAGAGACACCAGATCCCTTTCTGTCTCTGTCTCTGGGTTTCTATTTCTGTCTCTGACTCTCTCTGTTAATCACTCTGTTTGCGAGTCTCTCTCTCAATGCCTTGAGAGGAAACAGTGAGAATGCAGCTGTTTCCAAATCCAGAAAAATAACCTCACCATAACCCCACCATGCCAGCATGATAACTGCAGGCTTTCTAGTCCAGAGCTGGGAAAATGCCCCTCCATTATCTACACCACTGACTACATGCAGTGTTTGGTTAAGGCAGCCCAAGCAGAATAACACACCAAGTGATTTGGCTCTAATAATATGAAGCATAGGTAGATAGTCATTGCTAAAAAGAGTAATGAAAACGTAACTTCAAGTCACTTTTAGGACACTGACAATCTACCTGGGGAGCTCATATTTGCAACTATATGAGGCATGGGCAGCCAAGTGCAAGGTTGGATCAGACAGGAACAGTGTTAAGAGATCCAGAACAAAAAAGGCACCACAGTTTGGGAATGGGGAAAGAGGACTGTGCCACTTCTTAAAGCTAACTGAAGGCTGCATTTTTAAATCATGAAATAATATTTTATATTTTATCATAAAAGAACCTCACACATACTAAGTATTCAGCTTTAAATTCTGATTATTATGGACATACGTGCAATTACTACTCGGCTAAGATACGGAGC
Source organism: Dasyprocta punctata (assembly GCA_004363535.1). Taxonomy (NCBI): domain Eukaryota; kingdom Metazoa; phylum Chordata; class Mammalia; order Rodentia; family Dasyproctidae; genus Dasyprocta; species Dasyprocta punctata. The sequence goes on along the minus strand of RJWM01024364.1, from coordinate 7,231 downwards.
ACTGCCTTTACCCCAGAAAGTTCCTGTCCAGCTAATGTCCACCATTCCCAGAAGCAACTACTGTTCTGATTTCTATCACCACAGATCAGTATTGTCTGTTTAGAACTTCATCCAAATAGAATCACACAAAATGTGCTTTTGTGTGTCTGGCTCTGTTAGTCAGCATAATTATTTTGGGATTCATCCACATTACTGCATGATTCACTACATCTAATTCCTTTTAATTTCTGAATGATATTCTGCTGTACACCACAATTGGTATTTATACATTCAACTGTAGTTGGACTGCTGCATTATTTTCAGTTTGCAACTATTAAAAATAAGGACTCTATGAATATTATTCTTGAATTCTTTAAAAACAAAACAACATATTTTCAAGCCAGGCTGGGTGGTGCACTCCTGTCATCCCAGCACTCTAGGAGGCTGAGGCAGGAGGGTCACAAGTTCAAACTCAACCTGTGAAACTTAGTAACAGTTTGTCTCAAAATAAAGAATAAATCAGGGCTGGGGATGTAGCTAAGTGCAAAGATCATGGGTTCAATTCCAAGTATGCACACAAAAATATTTTTCTCTCTAGTAAACAACTAGAGATGTTATTTTTAGATTAGAGGACACAGGTAGGTTTAATTTTATAAGGAAATTGCAAAATAGCTCCCCAAAATATTTCTACTTATGCTTTCATTGGTAACACATTATAGTTCTAGTTGTGCCATATTTTCATCTTGGTGTTGCTAGTACTTTTCTTTATTTCTAGACTTTATTTTTGTTTTCTTTTGCATTGTATTTATAGTCCTGGGGATCAAACCGATGGCCTCACACATGCTAGGCAAAGTGCTCTACCATGGAGCTATAGTCCCAGCCCAAGACTTCATCACTCATCTGTCTGATGAGTCCAAGACCTTGAGAAGTAGTTTAGCATAGGACTTAAGAATTTGAGTTCTTGGAGAATAATCTGGAAATATGAAGAAAATTATGGATTTAATAATCTTATGACTCAGCAATCCCACTTCTACAAATCTATCACACAGATATCTGCTGAAGTACAACGCACTTGTGAAAATCTGTGAGTTCTTAATAATGATAGAAAGAAAACAGCTAGGAAAAAAATCAGTCATCGACACTGAAGTTATTCATGAATTCCTCTCTTTGAAATTGATAATTAAAGGGCAAAGCAGTTTCCTGTTTCCTCAGTACAGAATGTTTTCAATGCAACAAGTAGGTAGTTTATTAGAGAAAGCTCTTCTTTACCAAAGAGTGGCAGCTAATAAATGTAAAGAAAATGAAAACATTTAAAAAATATCAATTAAAACAAAAATTGTTAAGTGGATTTGACTGGGACTGGAATGGCTGAGGAGAGACTTTACCTATGTCTGGAATTAAAAAACTGCACACAAAACACTTTCCTGTTCCAAGGGGGAAATCTTCACTCTATAGTAACAAGAGGAGAGGCCATCCTAACACCCAGAGGGGAAAAATACAGAACACTGCTATCACTCCAGGTAGTTATGTCAACTCCTTTCTGGCCAACCGTTACCATTCCAAGGCAATTAAAACTGTTCTGATTTCCATCTCCACAGATTGGCATGTTCTGTTTTAGAACTTCTTACAAAAGTAAAAGTATAACTAGGGTGCGGAGGGTGCACAAACATAATCTCCACATTGTGTAAGGCTGAGGCAGGAGGATTGCAAGTTCAAGACCAGCCTGGACAATTTCGTGCTTTAGCACAAATTTTTAAAAAGGCTGGGAGATGTAGCTCAGACCTTAGGCCCTGGGTTTAATCCCCATTACCTCAAAAGCAAAAATAAAGCAACAACAATAGCAAAACAGGCATGCATAGTGTGCTTAGATAATCTGAGCTTTAGTAATGGTAGGCACTAGGTGGAAAGCGTTTTTTTTACAAACATGTTACAGTACACAAGATGTATTCTAGACTAAATTTATTAATACAAGTCAACCAAACTTCCAATTTGCAGAAAATGTAGAGGACAGAAGAAGCAGCTAAGCTGGACAATGTTAGAAAACAATGAGACAAACACTGTAGAAGCAAATTAGTAGATGACTTTTAAAAAGATTGTTTTAGACTTTAAAATACCTAAGCAGTATGTAAGTCAGATACAACGCATGATCCTGACTGGAATCCTGATTTGGATAAGCCATTATTGAGGGAGGTTCACCAAGGTGACTTGACGATAATCTGAGTATCAGACATAATGAAAATTTATTGAAAGAGAAAGAATCACTAAAACAGGTAGTGTTGATTTGGAGATAGTCTAATCCTACCAAAAAACATTGCCAATATAACAGTGGTAAGAGGAGGTTGGATCTTTAAGAGGTAATTAGGTTATGAGAGCTCCATCTTCTCAAAGGGATCAATGTGTTCTCATGAACGTGGGTTAGTTATCACAAGAGCGGGTTGTTAGAAAAGCAAGTTTGGCTTTTTCCTGTTTCTTCTCTCACCATGTGATCTCTATCACATATGCCCACTTTCCTTCTGCTTTTCTACCCTACATGAAGCAGTATGTGCTCCTCATCAGAAGTTAAGGAGATGTTGGCACCATGCAGTTGGGCCACCAGAACTGTGAGCCAAAATAAACTCTGGCCTTTACAAATTGTCTAGCCTTGGTCATTATGTAATAGCAACAGAAGGATATAGATGGGCAGTTTACAACGTGTGATCCCATTTAAGTTAAACATGTATATGAAAATATCTGGAAATACATATATTTATTTATATAAAAATCCAACAGTTATAGGTGCTATTTGGGCATGTATTCATATTATATTGCTGACATAAAAACATCAAAAATTTAGTGGCTTACAAAATACATGTTTATTACCTTACAGTTCTATAGATCAGAATTTCAGCATGAGTCCCACTGACCTAAAATCAAAGTTTAGGCAGGGATAATTTCCTTTCTAGTGGTTCAGAGGTTGAATTCATTTCCTTTCCTTTCCCAACCTCTAGATTCCACCTGCATTCCCTGGCTAATAGCACCCTCCTCCATCTTCAAAGGCAGCAATGTTTGATCCTTCTTGCAGCATAGCACTCTGGGCTTTTCTGCATCCCTCTTCCACTTTTAAGGACTCTTGTGATTGCATTAGGCCCACCTGAATACTCCAGGGTAATCTTTAAGTCAATTGAAACAACCTTGATTCAACCTGTAATCTTACTTTCCCTTTGCCATGAGGCCTACCATATTTATGGGTTCTGGGGTTTAGGATGTAGGCATTTTGAGGGGTCATTATCCAATCTTCCATGGTGGGAATATAGTGCTTTACTGTTAATCTGTATCTTTTGACTTTCTGCAATCTACATAAGCTGCATCTGTACCGACAAAAGGCTATTGTTCATTTAACAATAAGCATAAGAGGGCCAGGGATATAGCTCAGTGGCACAGCGCCTGCCTGTCAGGTGGAGACTGTGAGTTCGAACCCCAGTACCAAAGGGGAAAAAAAAAACCCAATAAGCATAACAATGAAGGATTAAATAAAACAAGTGGTAAAACTGTAGAGATGAGTATGCACCTATAGGGATGCAGAAAACACTGACCGAATCACCATGAGGATAGGTACTGGTGACTTGCAAAGTTTCCAATGAAAGAATCAAATTTTAAAATGCTGTACAGTTCAAACAATATATGTGAAAGGGCAGATGATTTTTGTTTTTATTTTAAAGAGAGATACAAAAAAATACCAATAAAACAGTTTCAAAACAGACTAGTAGGCCAGTAACAATAATTAATACATTGCACTTTGTTATCTTCATAGTAGTTATTTGGAGTACAAGATATAGGCAAGAAATATTGTCCAAACAGTATTAGTTCAAAACTTTCTTTTCAATGAACTAAAAGAAATTACTTGTGTAACTATTTTAACTATCTTGAGCATATATACATACATATATTTTTTCCTTTTTCCTTCCTTCCTTTCCCCTTTCCCCATCCCAGTTTCTCTTTTCTTTTGAACAGTTTCTTCCCAATTCACCATACCTATTCTCAATTTCACCTAGTTTTTATGTGAAGATTTTTGTTGATATTTCCTTGGATTTGAGGGATGTTTTTGTTTTTGTAATGTGCTGACGGTTAAGATGAAAACATTTCATAACACCAGTTTTCAAAACAATGTTGCCATAGATTCAAGTTTCTTTTTTTTAAATTTATTTAAAAAAATAAATAAAACAAAATTTCAAAACAATAGGAGAGTAACAATGACTAATACAGTACCTATTATTCTTTATTTATTCAGAGTACAAGATATAGGCATTTAATTATTCAGACAATATTAGCACAAACATTTCTTTCCAATGAATTAAGAGAAATTAGTAGTATAACTATCTTAACTATCACAGGAGAGCAGTGGTGGAGAAGCCTGTCACCACCTCTGCCCCAGGGCTGCACATGTCATTTTGTGGTTGTTGTTGCTTTCCCTTCCTCCTTTTCTGCTATCTCCATCTCAGTTTCTCTTTCCTTTTGAGTAGTTTCTTTCCATGTCACAATATCTACTGTACCTTTTGGTTCTTATTTACTCTTTCAGTTTTTCACACAAGGAAGACAATATGATGTTTATACATGTGAGTTTGGTTTATTTCACTTATGAGAATGGTCTCGAGTTGCATCCATTTACCTATAAAAGTCTCCAGTTTATCCTTCTTTATGGATGAGTAGAAATCTATTGTATAAAAAGACCACATCTTGTTTAATCCATTCCTTATTTCATGAGAATCTGGGTTGTTTCCAAAATCTAGCTATTAAAAATTGTGCTGCTATAAACATGGGTGCATATATATCACTGTTGTATGATGTTTTTAATTCTGGGAAGATACTCAAAAGAGGAATAGCTGGGTCAAATTGAACCTCTATTTCTAGGTTTTTAACAATCTTCACATTGATTTTCACAGTGGTTGCACCAGTTTACACTCGCATGAATAGTGGAGAAGGGTTCCTTTCTCCAGACAGCCCCTCCAGGATTTGCCATTGATTGATTTCTTGATGGTAGTCATTCTTTCTGGAGTAAGAAGGAATTTCAGTGTTGTTTTAATTTGCATTTCTGGAATGATCAAAGATGTTGAACATTTTTTCATGTATTTATTTGCCTTTGTATTTCTTCATCTGAGAAATGTATATTCATCTCAAATGCCCATTTTTAGTTTGGGTCTTTGAATTTTAGAGGCCTGCTTTTTTTCATTTCTTTATATGCTCCAGATATAAGTTCTTTGTTTGAGGGACAACTGGCTAATTTTTTCCTACTCTATGGATTGTCTTTTCACTCTGTTAGTAATTTCTTTTGTTGTGCAAATGCTTTTTAATAAGGTAAGATCCTATTTGTTGATTCTTTGTACTATTTCCTTTGCAGTCTGGGTTTTATTTACGAAGTCCCTGCCTACCCCTGTCTTAAAGATTTCTATTTTCTCTTCCAGTAAATTTAGTGTTTCTGTTTTAATATTTAGATTTTTGATCCATTTTGACTTTAGTTTAGTGCATGGTGATAGACATAGGTCTAGTTTTACTCTTCAGCATGTGGAAAGTCAGTTTTTCTAGCATCTTTTCTTCATGAAACTTTCTTTCTTCCAGTGAACCTGTTTGACTCCTTTGTCAAAAATAAGGTGGCTGAGTGTGTTTAGAGTTGCAACTGCATCTCCCATCCTGTTCCACTGATCCTCGGGTCTGTTTTTTTGTTAATACCATACTGATTTTATCACAGTAGCTTTGTAGTATAACTTCAGGTCACAAATTAAAACAACACTGAGATTGTCCAACTTGTTTTTGTTGCCCAGAACTGTGATTTCTTCTTAAAGAATATCCATCAAAAAGTGACTCCAGCAATGACAAGGACACTCTGGTCAAAGATTCATATGAAAATCATGCATACAGATTTTCATAAAATGTGATCACAAGTCCCACCTCTGTCACTTTCTAGCTGTGTGATCTTGGGGCAGTTTTTTGACCTCTCTTAACTTCAATCACATTATATATGTGATGGGATTGATAACTGCACTTTCCTCATAAGTCCTTGGGGATTAAATGACTTAGTATTTGTAAAGGACTTAGAAGTGCACCTGGCACATGACCAACTCTCCATAATAGCCAGTTATTAATGGTTAATGACTATTTATCTGGCAGGTGTTTGTAGCCACCTGTCCTGGATGGAAGATGATGGTACTTGCATGCCACTACGTCAAGGGATAATGGGACTCATATACTGATTATCACTGGGGTTTTTACACCAGAGCACACTGGAGTAAATACCCTTAGGGATCACTACTGAACTTTCCCCTAATAGCTAAGTTCCCAGGAAACACCCTATCACTAGCAGGTAGTTAAATCATACTTTTGAAGCATCAGTTACTTAGCCCAGACTTGATAACTTGCCAAATGGTGCTTTCACTGTAAGGTTCTAACATCCATATCCTGGTAGAAACAATGGTCTAATGATTTACTAGTTTGACAGCTTGGGGTAAAACAAAGAAGCTGTCCAGGTCTGTTAAGCATTGATGTCAATTTTCTGATATATTTCCCTGCTCATTGTGGATTAATATTAAACCGGTTGTATTCCATGGGTTGTTGAGATCAGTCAGCCATAACCCGGAAAAGCACTATCTGCTGTATAACATGCAGATTAAATAAAACAACTTATTTAAAGAACAGTATCATTGACAAATAACAACAAATTGAATAATGTTCCATTGAAGAAATGTAATAACTTCTTTTAATGTGTAAAGCTGGAAGGGTTCATAGAGAGATTTAACCCACTGTCCCTTAAACTAGGTCGACAGTCTTATCTGCCATCACTAGAAAGTTTCTTATCAATTTTCTGCATGAGTTCTCAAAGCTTTAAATGTGCTCCTATGCACTGAGTGTCCGAGACCTGGTCCTGGCATTGACAGCCAGACTCCCCTTTTCCCTTGCATAATCTTTTTGCACCACAACAACCACAACTGATGATAAGAACCCTCTGAGCAAATGCTGATAGATTACAATCACATCACTTCAGGGGGCTGGAAACTGATGTCCAGTGAGGACAAGTGATTTGGCTTGTGCATTAAGTGACTGCAGAGTCTGCACAGCATCTAAGTTTGTCTGAGCAGCAGGAGAACCTGGTTGCTAAAGACTGTGTTCTTTGGTTTCAGGTGACCTGCAGAAGAGAAATGAAACAACAAAAAGATGGAAACAGAATCTACAAGGAAAACTAGAAGAACCCGAGAACAAGGCTTCCTCCTTACTTTGGTTTGAA